>PVJD01005331.1:0-117594 GCA_004026545.1 Mormoops blainvillei | reverse complement strand
AAATTGATAAACCTCTAGCCACATTGATCAGACAAAAATGAGAATAAATAATTTATCATTATCAGGGGTGAACATGGTAACATATTACTACAGATTCTACATATATTAAATGTATAAAAATAGAATAGTGATAACAGTTTTATGCCAACACATTCAAAAAGTTATGTAACAAATTCTTTGAAAGATACAGACTACTAAAGTTCACTCACAGAAAGACAGCCTGAATAGTCCTATATATCTTTAAAAAATAGTATATCATTTACATATTCTAGAAAATGCAAACTATTCCATAAACCAAAT
Organism: Mormoops blainvillei; assembly: GCA_004026545.1. Taxonomy (NCBI): domain Eukaryota; kingdom Metazoa; phylum Chordata; class Mammalia; order Chiroptera; family Mormoopidae; genus Mormoops; species Mormoops blainvillei. Next base: position 117,294 of record PVJD01005331.1, on the reverse strand, counting down.
GCTGATAAGTATTTGGCTGGGGACCAGGTAGGTGTAGCAGAGAGGGATGAGAGGGAAAATTTAAGAGGGGAGTGAGAAATAATTGAGAGGATGATAAATATGTTTACTAACAATTTTGGTGATGGTTTCATTTGTATATATTTACCAAAATATGCCAAAATATACATATTCAAAATGAGTGGTTTATTGTTCATCATAGTAAAAAAGTCCTCAAAAAAAGAATAAATAACTGTTAAGTTTGATTAATAGCTAAAAGCAAAGCCAAGGCATTTAACTATTTTTTAAGCCCTTAGTTATAAGTATTATACAAAACAATTCATATTATTCCCAATATGTAATGAAATACAGCATTAAAGGAGAGAAAATAGAAGTGTGATTTACTCCTACATCTAATTCCCAAGTCATTATAATTGAGTATTTGGAAAATATTTTTAAGAACTTATTTCTAGTCATAAAGTTTTAATATTTATAATTAATTTAACAAGTGACCTAAATTTAAATTTGTTCAAATATGATATTGGAAAAAGAATACTCAAAGTTTAACCATCCTAAACATACACACCAACGCACACTCAAGCACGCATAAAGTGTGACATAATTCTTAAGGTTCGGGATGGCACATCCATAGTGACCCTTTTCTTAGTAATAAGAATTTTAGTCCATGACATAAATGTGATTCCAAAGTTAGTATGGGTAGTTAGCTAGTCATTAATAGGGAGAGAGCAAAGGGAATAGGACATGGTTGAGCCTAATGGGCTAGAGCATGAACCTATTTGCTGCACCAGGAAGCTATAACATTTATAGACTCTTTCATAGACAATGTAGGGGACTTAATTTTCAGATTATACAGTAAATCTTCCCAGTAGCACTGCCCTCCCTCCAGTACTGGATTTTAAGGGGCAGGGGGAAGAAGATAGCACATGTGCAATATAAGTCAAAATGGCAAATGGAAATTTGCTTGACCATAGAGGCCTAGCAGCCAAACCTGGGAAAGGGATCAACTGGCTAAGAGGGTCGACACATCATAAGACCTGGAAAGCTTCGGGAGTCTATTAGTTAGTTTTTAAAAAGTGCTTGGTCCCTCCCAAGCCCAAGATAACATAAACCAGTCTAACAAAAAGACTCTCTCTTGTTTGCTCAGGAACACACACTCACCCCACTTGTTCACACATTCTCTCCATAGCAACCATGTAGGTCTAGCAGCCGTGCAGACTACAAAGACAGTCTCCAGGCAGGAGCCTGGGTATGACAGAACAGCTGGGAATAGCACTTAGCTACCTGGAAGAGGACTGAGACAAGACTAAGCTTTAATATGAAACAGAATTCTGTATACTGGCCTTTGTTTAGGCCTTGCTGGAGACACAGACGGACTTTTTCCATGGTGGGACAGACAGAGGTAGGGCACAGGGACAGCTTTCTATTTCCACCCAAATAAATCTTGCCACACCACAATCTCCCATGTGCAGGTCCATGTAAATACTTTTGACTCAATCCCATAAAAGAAACCCCACTTCCAATGGTAACACTAAAACTTAAGTATATAATCAAGCACATCTGACAACAAAGCATGCTTAGCTGATATAGAGCCCTTTCATATCATAAAAATATAGAATAGTTAAAATAGATATTTTGTAAAACAACTTAGCAATAGGATTTCCAAAAATTAGACATAAAAAAAGATAATTACCTGAAGTCAGAAGCATAATTTAGAGCCAAATTTTTAAAATTATGTTTAATTAGCAGAGGCTGAAGGAGTACTGTAACTGCATATAGATGCTAAGAATGGACCACTAAATTGTAATTCCCATCAAAGAATGGGAGACTAGGATTACGGTTGGCAGAAGATGTGGAACTAGAATGGAGACACCTCTCTTAAGATGGCAGAGTTAGAGCACTATTCCATTTGGAAAGAAAAGCAACAAAGAAAGTTCCTTCTATGTACCCAGAGAACAATTTATGAAGTTTTCTCCTACTTAGGCTCTGTGTTGGGAAATTATGTTGTAAACTTCTCTGAAATGTACATCAAAAGTCCATAGTGTGTAGTCCTCACGAAGGTGGACCCTGAGATGATGTGAACCTGAGATGGAATATATCTGCTTAGATAGATCCCCTAAGATCAACCAAAAGCCCAAGCTTTATGAATAATGAGTCTAGAAGCCATTTGCTCATAGGGGCTCCTCCTGTACTCCGTTTATCTGGAAGAAACTGAGACAGAAGTCTCAGCTTCCTGCACTATGTCTTGCTTGTTTATACTTTCTCAGTCTGACTCAACCACTGCAGTGAATCTCTGGTTTCAGCTTTTTACCCATAGACTGAGACCTACCCTGTCCAATTGGAACTGTGCAATTTGCATATCTCATTTACATAAATGGGCCTAATTAAAAATTTGGGTGAGAATTTTCACTATAAATGATGCCTACCCTTTGTCTTAGTGGAGCACAATCCATGTTGCTATCTGAATCTGTGTCTCTTGGACTGCAACTCCATTTTGTTCAAATAAATGCTTTTTATCCCTTAATACAATCTAAAATTAATTTTGTCTTTACACAAAGAAACAAATAAGCAAATGGAAACAAAACAAAACAAAATACTGGTCAAGATGCAGCTACAATCTACAATTATAAGTTAGAAGATTCAATAAATTACCATGAGGAAGAGACAATGAACAGTAATTAGAAGAATCTACACCTTGAGTCAAAAACAATATGACTAATAGGAGTCATGTTTAAAATGATTAAGAAGATAAAAATGCAGCAACATGATAATAAAATAAAACAAAAACTGTCAAAAACAGGAAGCATCAAAAAGGAAAAGCTAGAAATTAAAAAAAAAATCTAGTCACAAACTGTATAAGAACATTTCAGTCAAAAGCTCAAGGGTAGGTTGACCACATATATGACGGTGGTCCCATAGGATTAGCAGGAATCTAATTTTCCTAACTCCTATTGACATCCTAGCCTAATCCATTACTCTTTTGTGATAATCTCAATCTATGGGTTAGAAATGTCTGGGGCACTCACTTGGGCCACTGTGAACTTTCCAACACAACTACTTTTAAAAATCAGTGTTACATCTGAATCAGTCGTTGTGGTTCTTATGATTGCAAGACACCCTGGAACAATAACCATTACAAAACTTTGGGGAAAAATAGTTTACTCCTGACAGGCCCTGGTGCACATAAGACAAGCCAGGAGGCAAACAGCAAGGAGGGTAAGTGAGGAACCTTCATATCACACGCAGAGCAATGGGTTTCTGCTTTTTTTGAGGTCCAGTTAGAGGGCCTAGGGTTTCAATGGATCAGTTATTTTATTGGTGAATTTAAATTAAAACAGCAGGAATTTAAGCTCAAAAAGAGAAAGAAAAAATAATAGCTCAAATGATAAGTTATAGAAATCAACCAAGATCTGTAAATCAAAGAAGCCTCAGTGTGGAGGAGGTGGCCTAGCTTTCTGAATCTAGTCACATGGCTGGTGATGTGTTTAACTCTGACAGCCCTCTTCGAAGTGGAGCCTGGGCAATCGAAGCTTAAATCAGGCACTTGCATTATTAAAAAAAAAAAAAAAAAGCCCAGTGTCAGGGATTATTCTACAATAGCTCAAGTGTTTGGAATGATGCTGTTGTAAATGAACCTACTGTGTCCCCACAGCTGCCATATCCTCTAATTTGTGTAACTACACATTATGATGTTAGCACAATGACAAATTTCTCAGAATATTTATTTCCCCATCCTTAAGTTGCACATGACTGTTCACTACATTAAAACTAAATAAAAGACTAAACGGTAGTGCTCACTTTGGCAGCACACATACTACAGTTGGAATGATACAGAGAAGATTAGCATGGCCGCTGAACAAGGAAGACACACAAATTTCTGAGTGTTCCATATTTTTAGTCTGGTACTGGCATAAGAACAAATGCATAGATCAATGAAACAGAATAGAGAGCCCAGAAATAAACCCATGTGTGTATGGTAAATTAATATTTTACAAAGGGGGCTGGAGAATAGAATAGAGAAAAACACCCTCTTCAATGAATGGTGTTGGGAGATCTGGACAAGTACACATAAAAAAAATGAAACTAGACCACCAACTTACACCACACACCAGAATAAACTCAAGATGAATGAAAGACCTAAATATAAGTCATGACACCACAGAAGTCCTAGAGGTAAAGATAGGCAGTAACATTTCAGATATCCCACACAGCAGTATTTTTGCCAATATATTTCCTAGGGCAAAGAAAATAAGAGAAAAAGTAAATGAATGGGACTACATCAAATTAAAAAGTTTCTTCACAGCTAAAGAAACCATGATCAAAATGAAAAGGAAACTGACTGTATGGAAGACCATATTGCAATGGTACCTTGGACAAGAGTTTGATCTCCAAAATATATAACGAACTCATACAAATACACACCAGGAAGGGAAAAAATCCAATTAAAAAATGGACAAAGAACCCGAATAGACGCTTCTCCAAAGAGGACATACAGATCGCTCATAGACTTATGAAAGGATGCTCAACATCACTAGCCACCAGAGAGATGCAAATTAAAAGCACAATGAGATACAACCTCACACCAGTAAGAATGGCCATCCTTAATAAATCAAAAAACAAGAAGTATTGGCAAAGATGTAGAGAAAAGGGAACCCTAGTGCACTGTTGGTGGGAATGCAGACTGGTGCAGTCACTGTGGAAAACAGTATAGAATTTCCTCAAAAAACTAAAAATGAAACTGCCTTTTGACCCAGCAATTCCACTTCTGGGATTGTACCCTACAAATCCTGAAACACCAATTCAAAAGAACCTATACCCCACAATGTTCATAGCAGCAGTACTTACAATAGCCAAGTGCTGGATGCAGACTAAGTGTCCATCAGTAAATGAGTGGATCAAAAAACTATGGTACATTTACACAATGGAATACTATGCAGCAGAAAGAAAGAAGGAACTCCTACCCTTTATGACAGCATGGGTGGAATTGGAGAGAATATTATGCTAAGTAAAATAAGCCAGTCAGTGAAAGACAAATACCATATAATCTCACCTATAAGAGGAACCTAATGAACAAAACAAACAAATGAGCAAAATAGAACCAGAGGCATAGAAACAAGGAATAGCCTGACATCAACCAGAGGGCAGTGGAGAGGGAAATAAAGCTAGAAACAAGGGGAAGGGTCTAGTCAAGGAATGTGTATGAATGACCCATTGACATGGACAACAGGGTGGGGATTGACTGTGGAAGTGGGGTGTGGGCTGGGCAGAAGAGAGCAATGGGAGAAAAATTGGGACAACTGTAATAGAACAACAATAAAATATTTTTTTTTAAAAAGACTAAACAGAAGATCAACATTAGTAATCTGGAAGATTAGTCATCTGGAAATTATCTGAGATCACCCATGTTACTGTAAATAGATGTAAAGAAAGAGCAAAAATTTAAGAGACAGTTAAGAAACAAAAGAGATAGGATGAATGTCCCTATTTATGTATATTTATGTGAGGATAGTATGGGGGAAGGCAATATTGGAATTTTAGAGGGTGAGAATCTTCCATAATTAAAGTTTAAATGTTTAAAGAAGCATAGTTGATCAAAATCTAGGTTAAAAAATTATATCTAGACAATATCTAGTCTAAAAATCACAGAACACCAAAGACAGAGTAAGATAAAATTCAGAATACCTATATAGGAACAACAATTAGGTTAACAGATAACTTTTAAGCAACATTAATAAACAATATAATAAATAACATGTGCTAGGTGACTAAGGAAAATATTTGTGATCCTTTAATTCTAGACCCAGCTGAACTATCATTCAGATTCAGGGCAAAGTGAAGATATTTTCTGATGAAATAGAATGCTCTTTATATATTCTTGCTGAATGTACCATGAAGGGTGCAAAAACAAAGGAATAAATTCAATTCTGAAGGCGGGAGTGAGATGGAAAAAGCAATGGAAAGCATCACCTGTAAAAAATACCACAGCAGTAATTTCCAATGGTGGGTTAAAACCACGTGGAATCAAAACAATGTAGAATAACAATAGGGATATCATGCGGGGCTAATGGTTATGCAAGCTTTCTGATATCCTGGAATGTTTGGTAAGGGATAGAGCTATTGGCATCTTTTGTGTACTGTCAAGTTGAGAATACTTGTTAAAAATCCAAGAATAACTATGATAAAACCAGAAATATGCACCTTTAAATACTATTGTGGGAAAAGGTAGAGAATAATAATCAATTTATTATATTGAAGGCACAACGACCACAGAACATTAACATTTCATTTAAAAAAGAGCCTGGAAAATATACTCATACAATACTTTAAAGCAGAAAATATACATGAAATAAATCCATATTTTAAATATGCATAAGTGACCAAAATTGCAAGTTAGTGAAAAAAAGCAAATGGCCAAAATTTAGATACCTTCTGGTACAATTTATTTTTAAATGTACATTAAACAGTTCATGTTACAAACTATATAAAAATTTAGAAGGCACAGATGCATTCTAACTTCAGGTTGTTCATAAAACAACTCAAGCTTAGGAGAAAAGGAAATTAGGTGAAGTGAAATGTTCCTAGCTTTCTTTATGTTTTATTCTTTATAACTTTTTTGCTGTGTTACATTTTATATCTTTAAAAACAAAGAATGTAAAGTAAATATTGCAAAGCATCAGCAGTTAAATCTATTTGGTAGGTGAATGTTTATGCTATTTTTATATTTTTCTTAATTTTTATTTTATTTAATCATAAGCATTTCAACCTGAGGCAATAGGTTCTTAAACATTATAAAAGTTGCAAAATTAGTATTAGCAGAGATTATAAAACAGGAGTATTTATATCCTTAGAAACTACCTTTGTTATATATTGTAAGTAATCTTAGTTATGTTATTACTTTTTCTGTTTTCCATGCCTCTTTTGACAACAGCTAGGTTTGGGCCTATAATCTTCACTACTTTGTTTTAGATATTTGGTGTTGGTAGCAACAGTTGATCTTACACTTTCTTGATACTTGAAGAATTCTAGCTAATAACTAAGTTTACCACCTCAATTTCCCTTTCACGTCTCTCGAGGAATCACATTATCAAATTACCCAATCATCAAAAATTATAGTCAGATTATTTTGAGAGAGACGCTCTAGTTCCGAAGAAGTGATCTACACAGAGAAACTGGCCATGGAGGCAGGATTTAATATCTGAATCCACGTGTAGCCCTATCGATTTCCCAGTCTTGATTTATTTTTGTGGCTGTACTCTGGGCTTCAAATAACTTAAGGCAACATTATATTTTTAAAAAATAGAAAAGAAGGTTATCAAGGAACCCCTTTATTGACATTAACAAGAAACAGGAACTTTTCAATCTGCTGAAAGTTTGACTACACTTTAATTATAAAAAGCATGGGCTTTTTTTTTTTTTTGCTTAAAAATAATAAAGTTTCTCCTGTTTAAGTGATAAATGATTGGATTGTTACTTTTCTTTTCAAGAAAAGCACATACAATCTATGGTAAAATACATGAGTTCAGTAGGAAGTTGGGCAGACTTAAGTTTTAAGGCAGAAACCTAACTTTAATTCCAAAAAAAGACATTATATTTTTAGTAATAAATTTTAAAGACATTCTAAAATAGAAGTAAATTTAATATAGGTATGTTGGTTTTATACCAAGTAATATGATGATATAAAAATTGTTTTTCCTTAGACAATTATCTCCAATCTAAACTAGTTTTTTTCATGCAAACTAAATTCTCTTAAATTTTAGTAAAAAAAATAATAAAGTCAAAATTCTATGTATGCAATGTAATAAATACAAAAGTAATAACCAATTATAGTTGACGCTTGAACGATGTGGGGGTTTAGGTGTGCCGACACCCTCCACACAGTCAAAAATCCACGTGTAAATTCTGACTCCCCCAAAACTTACCTAGGTAATGGCCTACTCTTGCTAGAATCCTTATGGATGACATAAAAAGTCTGTTAACACATATTTTACATGGGGTATATGGACCCATGTGGTTCAAACCCATGTTGTTCAAGGGTTCCCTGTAATTTGGGGGCATCATCAGTTAGATGTGACGTTGTTAGTAACAAATATGATGTGGTTAGATAAGGAAAACATTTTTCACCTCTTCAACTTTTCAGTATAACTTTTTAAGGGGGCTTCTATTTAGATGTAGAGGAAGTTAAAGTTGTTAATTTAAACAAAAATACATTGAATGCCTAATATGAGCCAGATAATTTGCTATGACATGGATATAAAAATTAAATCTATAGACAATATCATTATATATACCATCATATGTACACCACACAATGTTATATACCCTAACACAGAAGAATTCACCCAGCGCTTGGGTGCGTATTAAGTTAATAATGGCATATTGGAAAAGAGTAAGGAGAGGGGCATTCCAGGGAATAGGGATCAAGCCCGTGGTCTGTGTAATCCACAGAGCCAAAAAGGAGCTCAGTAGTTCAGAAGCACAGGCCATTGATACCAAAGGCGCAATGGGAAACACTTGGAATGATCCCTTGAAGATATAAGAATACTTTGTGAAATAAGCAAATTTCTGTATATGTAATTTCCAAAAAGTTCTGAAATTATAAATCATACATTTTCATCCAGATTTTCCAGTATTGACAAAGAAGTTTATGCCAGGGATTTCTATCAAAAGATTTTTTTAAAAGTAACACATTCAATAAATATAATTATCCATTCACCCTTATGGTAATATTATCCTGAATTTATTTAGAAATTGTTTATTAAAATTTAAATAAGTCATTCTTTACTAAAATATTCTGTAATCAACGGAATCACCACTAAATTTATTGGGGACTTTTTTAAAACTCTATTTTAGCAAATCAAAGATTATAATATTGGTCAAAGGATAACATTAATTATAGGAAGATATTTTTGTAGCATTTGATTGGTGGAACTCTGTTGAAATGATGGTAACTACCCCTCTTTGACAAAACCCATTGGTCCTCATTAAATAGTGTCTTTATAAACTTAGAAACATGCCCAGTCACTTAGGCTGAGGCCCACACAAGGAGAAGAGCTTTTCTTTAATGCAATGGGTCCCTTGGTTTATGGCTGTCTAGCATGGCAGGTGTTTAACAAAAGTAAATCTCCATAACTGCTAGTCAAACAATGACAGTTAATAGAAGTTTTACTCAGTGGTATCATAGTAATAATTAACAATTATTATAGCAAAAAGGAAAAGCGTGATAATAAAAAAGGCAGAAGCTAATAAAGAAAAGGAATGAAGTAACTGCGTGAACACTATACCTGTGCAATCATCATAAATAAATCCCTTTAACAAAGCAACTCTGTGTCAGAGAATCAAACAGCAGAAACTGGAGGGGATCCATAGTTCATCATTCATTCCACTTCCCATGACTCCAACTCCATGTCCTTCCCACCCAGGAGGTAATTGGTACTTAGATTTTATAATTTAGTGCTTTGTTAGGAAGGTTCCACACTGTCAGAGTGTGATTTTTTAATTTTCTACTAAGCAAAAGGTAATTCTGAATGATTATCAGAGACATGTGGAAATAGACACTTAAACATGAAAAATGTAAGACTGAACTTCAACATAAGTGACCCAATTTTCATTTATTGAATATAATTTTAGAACACAATGAAGTTCATACTACCAAATCATTTGGTCTACAACCTACTATGATGTTGATGATTCATCATAAAAGACAAATATTCCCACTACCAGAGTCACTTTAATTATGCAACAATATAGGTCAATTTATCACAATAACCTGGTGAAAGGAAGGAAGGAAGGAAGGAAGGAAGGAAGGAAGGAAGGAAGGGAGGGAGGGAGGGAGGGAGGAGATAAAGAGAGAAATAGATACAGTACATATCTGTTTAAGGTTTGAAAATACTTTCATATATTTTGTCTCATTTCCACAAAAGAACCAAGAACCTTACATATACAATTTCATTTAATCCTAACAACATCATAACATCAACAACTCCAATACTCAATCAGCCTTAACTTTGGTGTTTTTTGTCCAATCATCTTTATATGAAACCATATTCTGCTAGTTAAAAATGCATGATACCTAGAAAAGAGAGGATACGATATCAAAGAATATTTCTCACTAGTGTAACAGGGTGCAGCACACAGGTCCCCTGAAAGTCGGGAAACCACCCCACAAACCTGTCTTCAGGCAGGACTGGGGGCAGGGTGACCACAGAACAGAAAATACAGCATTTAAGACACATTGCATAACAAAGGCAAATTAATAGCTGTGCTTTCCTAAAGGAAGAAGACTGCTGCCTGGGGCAACTTGTGTATGTGACTGGGAGAATATGCAGTGACTTGTGACATAGCTGAGGGCCGGGGCGGGTAGGGGAAGCAGGTGCCCTCCCCAGATGTCTGTGTGTCACTGAGAACTTTTGCCCTGACTAAAGATGGTAGAGAGGGTCAAAGACATCAGGGAGCTGACAAAAATGGCAGACACTAAGGCACCATAGGAAGAGCCGGATATAAGATCACATAGGAAGTTCTGAGCCAAGCATTTATATTACAGAGGGCTGAAGGTCATTAGCAGAGCCGCAAGGAGAGGAGGAGTTCTGCCTGGAGAGCTGAAAGAGCTGCAGGGTCCTGCCAGGCCAAGCACACAGGCATGTAAGAGGTGCTTGGAGCTGAACTGTGACCGGGAATGCAGAGTTACAGACTTCTGCTTTGCTGAAAGACATACAGAGAAGTCACTCTCTTGGTATAGAGACTCTTGGTACTGGACTTTAGAGCTTGGTGTAAGCTCTATCCCTCTGGGTTTTTGGCATTGGGATGTTCTGGGCTTCTGGTCCTGATCCCTGCACAAACAGGAGCACTTGTGAGACCAGGAGATGGAGGGTACACAAGGGATTTAGACACCACAGAGGATGGGAGCTCACTCCTAGAGGCAGGGTCCCACGGAGGGACGTGTGCTTCCCTGGGCTCCACCTTCTGGGACAGCATAACACAGTCCATGTTTTCCTGAAATGCTACATGGAGGGGGAGAACTATGTACCCCAGACCCTGAAGGAGAAAGCTGCAGAGAGAGGATGGAGACTCTGAAACCTACAAGTGCACATTCCAGAGGGGATGGACATCTGTTAGCATGATCGGCTGATGGACAAATAAGAATACGGGAGACTTCTGGGTGTGGTTTTGGCTTGCAGCCTTTTGGGAAACAAGAGAGGCTCTGGGTCTCATAGGAGAGGAGGGCTCTGAGCAGGAGTGCTCTCAGCATCCCTAAGATTGGAACCCTATTAATAAAAACTTGTTTCCTTCAACATTAATTGTTGAGTCATATAGATTGGAGGTGCCAAGTGGCCAAGCCCCCGTTTGCACCATTACACTAACACATTCAAATTAATTATATCATTTGATTATTTTATATTTTTCCTGTGGAAAGTAGATTTTGCTCTGTTGTGAAGGGATATGTAAAGTGGTTCATAAACTCTGAGAGTGTGTGTGTGGAAAGGAGAGGGACATCAGAGGGAGCATGGGCAGGGGAGAATGGATGCGGAGCAGGCCATGGAGATGACTGGTGGGGATATGTCTATCTTTTTTGTGTTTTATTTCCACACCTGGTACAGTGACTGGAGAGTAAGTGTTCCATAAATATTTGTGTAATGATTTATAGGAAATCAGAATGAAGGTCACTGCTATAGATAAATATCACAAATTTTGCTATTCCTGCACCATATCAAATGAGACTCCACATATCTCATTATTTTAATTTTGTTAGCTTTTAATAATAAATGAGTAACTAATTCTTTATATAAACCTTATTTTTTCCTCATTCTTCAGGTAATCAGACCAGGCAACCTCCAGTTCTGCTCAGTGCTTAGTACAGAAACTAATATGCAGGGGGCACTTGGTGAGTTAGTAAAAAGTGCACGAATAAATACAATCTAAGGAACATGAGTGATAAAACATTAAAATGCTGCTCATTAGTTAGAAACAAATACTTTCCTATTATTTATTAGAAACTGGTAGAAAAGACTATAAAATGATGGGAATCATTATCACCTATGACCATGATTATTTACAAAAGGTTTTACCAAGAGATAATATCACATTTGTTAAGATTACAGACTCCCCATCCATACTGCCTGGGTTCATAACCCAGTGCCGAAACTTGTGTAATGTATGGCAATTAACTAACATCATTTGTGTCTCCATTTCTCTTGTGTAGAGTGGGGATTATAATAGAGTCTATTTTATGACTAGCAATTAATTACATTATTATACAGAATTTATGTTCAGCCAAATAAATAACTATTTAAGCACACCAAATACAAAATAAGGTAACGTATGTCCAGAAAGGGTCAAAGTATAGATTTCTACTTGTAAGCTATTAATCTTCAAGCAGCAAGTGATAAGCTTCATGTAGATGAAATGAATAAACAGAAACATATAAAGCTAATTATGCATCAACGGTGCTGTGAAGCTTACATTTTTTTGATGTTCTTTGAAACTTTTCAGTGACATGTAGATTTTAGCCTAACTAAAGTTCTCTCACACTTAAATGTAGTAATAAACAAACACTGAGATAGGTTTTTCAAATAGTTATTGAAAATGAATTTAGTTTCACCTCACATTTAAATGACCATAGAAACCTCATAGTTTAAAAGTTTGTTTTGTTAATATCCTCATTAACTCAGTAGATTAGTACAGTAAGCTTAACATTTGTCCAGAGCATGCAAGACACTCTGTCAGTATTTCTTGAATATGATTTCTATATTTTTCCCAATATTGACAACGTTTTAGTATCTCATTATGTTGTAAATTGAGGTCACTCATGTCTTATTCCAAGAAAATGTACTGACAATGGCAAAGTAAATGGTTTTAAATATACATATTCATTAATTTAGTGCTTTTCTATTGGAAAAGGACTTAGCAGAATGACTTGGGATTTTCTCTATGCCTTTCCACTTTTGCATCAATTCCGTTTTTAATGGAGAAGTGTTGTATCCCTCAGGTTTGGGAATAGAATTTTTAAAAAAATAAAGGACGAAAAATCATTGCTTAAATACATAGGATTCTGAAAAAGAGGCACATGACTAATTCTGAGTCCAATGTTACAAGCATACGTGATCTTTCTCCTCACTCCAAGTTATGTAAACTTTATATGGCTTTCATTCATTGTAAATTATATCTAATTCATTCATTTATTTTTATTAAACATATATTATTGAATAGCCAGGGATGTGCAGGGATGTGCTAAGATATGAGGATACATATGAGAGTACCATGGTGAGTGAAAAGACATATCTTATATTTTTCAATACTATTTTCATTTGTGATATGTCTTACTAATGTAAAGAGAATGTAATCACAAAACTATAAGAAATGGTGTTAGAAATGGATTAAGTAATGAACCACACATATGCACATAAAGTATGATTGCTATAAGGTATTAAAACTAGAAATTCAGGACATAGGTGCATGTGCATGGAGCATACTCTTTTATAATCATATATCCACATATTTCACATGTAAAAGAAGCAAAGAAATAATATTTTAGAATTTTACCACAGCTGGTACTCCTTAATACTCCACTATTGCCAGCCAAAACGCACAGATTTGGATGCTTTTCCCAGGCAGTTTCTCATCCCTTTGATAAGAATATACATATTTCAGAATAAGACCATTGAACAGGGCCTGTTGAGTTGTACACGTTAGAAGGAAGGACTCTGTCTTCTGAAATATATCCTGGCTTCTCTGACTGTTCCCCCACAACGCTTAGAACAAATGTCATTTTTTCTCATTTATTTATAACATCTCTTACCTTAGAAAATCACAAGGGAAAACCTGATCTTGGTCCTTCCTTCAAACCTATATGTGCAGCTTAAACCCAAGGTGCCTGCATGCAGGTTTGCAACTGGCCAGGGCTTGAACTGTCCTACAATCTGTATATATTACCCATGTATCTTCAAAATCATTTTTTATAAAAGCATGTCAGAGTCATACTGTTGTCGTTTTTAACAAAGACCTATATGGAAAATTTTGGAATTCACAATAGTGAATCTGGGGTTTTATTAAGTGTGAGTAAAATAATGTCTATCTACATGGTCTTCAAAAGAAGAAAATAAAAATTCCTGAGAACTTACCCTAACAACCTCTTTAAATATCTGAGGTAAGATAATACTAATATATCTCAAGTAATCTGAATAGCAAGTAGAAAGACATGCTCAGTAAAAGCCACCTCCAGAGTTATCTACTTAAATTTATATTGAGTGCATTCTTCTGACTTTCATTAAGGTATGCCCCGGTAGTTTGATATTCATTCTAGGTACATTCATCCTTGAGAGTGAATCATTTCAAGTGAATCAAGTTGTTGAACAACATTTTTGTCAGCTGTGAACACTAAATGGGAGAGCAGAAAATAGAGTCGGCAAGGAAGTGTGAAGCAGAGTTTTGAACGGGGCACTGAAGCAACCATGTGCATACTTTAAGTTGACAGGTGAGTATGCATGCATCATACTTTTCTAAAATATATGTTCTTTTGCCCTCACTATGAAGTAGGATGTTTTAGTGGTCAGTTTTGATGGTCTAGATTGATAGAAAATGTTTTTCTGTCCCTCCATAGGTATGTGGGCATTTGGTGGTATGAGGAGCATTTCACAAGACATAGATAATCACAGGACTATTTTGTTTTGAATTTGTGTTTTTCTCTGTGATTCTATTCAAATCTTTATTCTTCACCTTCCTTATTTTTCTTCATTTCTTTACTCACTATTATCATAAAACAACACTGCTAAAATATCATTCTATTTTTTTTCCTTTTAAAGGATTTTTCTCCTTAGTAATTGTTACACCAATTAATACCACCCATTTTTCACATCTAATTTCATTTTCTATTCAAATACAAAGAATTTCTTCTGCTACGACTTATATTATCATTCTGAAATTGAACTACTTTTGTCTTTATCTGAAAGTTAAAGAACATTATGGTTCATAATTCTCGGGGCGGGGGTATGTTTTTTAGATGCTATGTGATTTCCATTTTTTTTCTTTTTTCTGTTGACTAGTGCTGGGGAGTGGGATAAAATGCCTTGACGAACCTATTTTAATTCATGGCAGGGCATGTTCTTTCACTGTGTCAAACAATGCTATATCTGTAAAGCTGTTTAATTTGCCATTTTAACACTAGTGGGTACGTGGCATACTTACACATAGCACATGTCATTTCTATGCATTCACACAATTCAGAAACTACATTTATTAGTAGAATCTATACTGGGATATTGGGAAAATTAGAATTTCCTACTACCTGATGGTGTGGAATTTCTTTCAAATCAACAGGGACTTCTTATGCTCTCTTCATTGACCCTTACTTCTAGTGAATGCTTTTCGGTTGTGGCTGACTTGGCTAATCTCTCGCGGTTAGAAACAATACAATGTGTGTGTATGTGTCTGCGCATGTGCGCCTTGTGTATGTTTATTCTTGAATACATAATACATGTTGTATTTAGACAATAAAAACATTCTTTTTATTGACTTTGAGAGAGAGACAGAGAAATACCGAGTTGTTGTTCCACTTATTAATGCTTTCATTGGTTTCTTCTTCAATGTGCCCTGACCAGAGATCAAACCCACAGTCTTGGTGTATCAGGAGGACACGCTAACCAGCTGAACTACCTGGCAAGGGCTTAAGAACATTCTTTTAGAAGTCCACATTTAGACATATATGAATTCAATAAAAGAATCTTCGTTGACACAATATTTACTAAAAGGATTTATAAAAAGTTATAAAGCAATCACAAAAAGTTTTTGATATCTTCAGGAGTTTATACCATATGCTATTTATATACTAAATTTAAAATAGATATTGAGAAGTAGTATATTTTAACATATAATCTTGTTCAGGAAAAGTAAAACACAATTAACTCTACCTCCAAAGTTGTTATCTTAAAATCTACCAAAGACTAATATCCTTATATAATAACTATAAGAGCACTTTATAATTTAAATGTCAGGTTTATATTCAGAAAGCCTGTCACACATATCTTTCTGTTGTTCTCGTCACCTATCACTACTCTGAATCCTCTCATAGTTTGCCTAATGGCAATTCACTTTTATAGACATTAAAGTCCCAAAGCTGAGTGAGTGTCTTAAACAGAGAAGATTTTGCAGCTATCATCTACCATTCATTTATTATACATTAACATTAATTTGAATCACCAACAGATCTGACACCTGTCATGAAGCACAGGCTTTTCAAACTACACAGGCACTATGGATGTATAACTGACATATGTTAACTTGAGAGGAAAAGCCATTCACTGTTTCTTTAACAACAAAAAAATGTATAATAAAGGAGGAAGCCTGGTTGAGATTTCTTCTTAAGTTTAAGAGACTGTGATAGAAATTTTTGCTTCTGCAATGAGTAAATATGACCATTACAAAAATAAGCTGAAATAGATGTAAGAAGGATAACATTTCTAATAATTATTTGATGATTGCAAATAAAACAAAGCCAAATAAGTTTACCTGGAGCCTTAGCAATGTCAAAGACAATAAATCAAATTTCACTATGTCTATTTCAAATCTTAAATTTTGGAACAGAGATATTTTTAGTGGTATTTGGTTAGCAGTCACTTTGTGAAATGAATCATTCACATTTTCCACATAGTCTAATCAACCATATTATAGAATATTATAGAATGTGGCTTGACTTCTGCAGCCACACTGGCCAAAAAATGGTAACAAGTTTAGATTTTATGATGTCCTTTATATTTTTGAAAAAGGCATATTCACTTTTATTTTTTTGAGTTAACTCCACACTGCTTTCCATAGTGGCTGGATCAGTCTGCATTCCCACCAACAGTGCAAAAAAGATTCCCTTTCTCCACATGCTCACCAACACTTGTTGTTTGTTGATTTATTGATGACAGCCATTCTGACAGGTATGAGGTCATATCTCATTGTGGTTTTAATTTGTATTCCTCTGACAATCAGTGATGTTAAACATCTTTTCATATGTCCATTGGCCATCTGTAGGTCCATTCTGGAGAAGTGTCTATTCAGGTACTTCACCCATTTTTTATAATTATATATATTTTTTCTTTTTTTTTTTTGGTGTTGGGTTTTGTAAGTTCTTTATAAATTTTGATATTAACCCCTTATATGATATATTAGCAAATATGTTCTCTCATTCAATGGGTTGTCTTTTTATTTTGTTGATGGTTTTCTTTGCTGTGCAAAGCCTTTTTAGTGTAGTATAGTCCCATGTGTTTTGTTTCCCTTGCCTGAGGAGATATATCATTAAAAATATTGCTATTAGCCATGTCCAAGTTTTTACTACCTATGTTTTCTTTTAGGATTTTTACTGTTTCAAGTCTAACATTTAAATATTTAATTCATTTTTGAATTTATTCTTGTATGTGTAATAAGAAGACAGTCTAGTTTGTTTTTCTGCATCATTCTGTCCAATTTTCCCAAAACCATTTATTGCATTTATTGAATAAACTGTCTTTAGCCCATTGTATGTGCTTGCTTCCTTTGTCAAACATTAATTGACTATAAAAGCATGCACTTATTCCTGGGCTCTCTATTCTGTTCTGTTGACCTATATGTCTGTTTTTATGCTACCACAATGCTATTTTGATTACTATGGCCTTATGACCCAGCAATTCCACTTCAGGATATTTATCTTAAGAAACCCAAAACACTAATTGGAAAGAATATAAGCACCCCTATGTTCACTGCAGCATTATATACAATAGCTAAGATTTGGAAGCAGCTGATGTGTCAATGAAGCAATGAGTGGATAAAACAACTATGGTACATTTGCACAATAGAATATTACTCAGCCATAAAAAAGAAGAAAATTTTATACTTTGTGACAGCATGGATAGACCTGGAGAACATTATGCTAAGTGAAACAAACCAATCAGAGAAAGACATATACCGTATGATTTCACTCATAGATAAAATCTAAGGAACAAATTGAACTAATATGCAAAATAGAGACAGACTCTAGAGAACAGGCTGCCAGCTCAGGGTGCAGTGGTATTAGTTGGTAGAAGGATAGAGCCAAAAAAAGAAAAAGGACTCATGTCATTGGAC
Organism: Mormoops blainvillei; assembly: GCA_004026545.1. Taxonomy (NCBI): domain Eukaryota; kingdom Metazoa; phylum Chordata; class Mammalia; order Chiroptera; family Mormoopidae; genus Mormoops; species Mormoops blainvillei. Next base: position 99,225 of record PVJD01005331.1, on the reverse strand, counting down.
AACATTGTGGTGATTGTGGGAGGGAGGGTGGTGGAGGGAGGAAGAAGAGGGTATAAGGGGATAAATGATAATGGAAAAAAATACAATAAACATAAACTATTAAAAATCATAAAATAAATAAATGCAGACTGGTTCTGAAAAAATAAATAAAAATAAAATAGGCACATTCACATTAAAGTCTATACCATAAAATAAAATTCTAGATGTTGTAAAAAGGCCAAAATGATAATTTTAATTATTCACATAAATTTTGCAGTACCAGTCTATAACCTGAACAACAAAACTATAGTAACAACACAAAATTTACATAATCAGTATCTTCCTGACTCACCTATTTTTTGTTACTTGGTTTATTTCTTGGTCCCTCAAAAGTTCTCTGACTCTTTAGTAAGTGTTACTGAAAACATAAAAGTAAAAAAAGGAAACAACAAAAACAAAGCCTACTAAATAGGTAAATATCTCCCTTATAAAAGGCTTATTTTTAAAAATTCAGAAAAAGTATGTCTGGTTGACTTCCAGTCAACATGGAAGCATAGGTAAATACAGCTTGCTTACTTGCACAACCACATCAAAATTACAACTAAACAACCATCACGCAGAACCATCAGATCAAATTGAATGGAAGCTCAACAACTACAGAATTAAAGAAACTACATCCATCCAGACTGGAAGGAGACACAGAGACACAAAATGAGCTGGTCACACACCCATGTGTGGTGCACAAAAATTTGGGGGAGATTTTATGGGAGTGAGGGGTCCGACTTCCAAATGAGGCCTCCCAGCCCAAGACTGCAGTATCAGGAAGGTAAGTTCCCATCACTTCTGGCTGTAAAAGTCTTCAGGGATTGAATCAGTGAAAAGAAAACTGCTGGATTATCAAACAGTTCCTCTTCAAAGACCTTCACACTTATTCAGACTCACTCTCTCTGAACTCCAGCATCAGGGAAGTGGCTTGAAGTACACCAGTGGTATATGGGGAGGAACTGAGGAGCATGAACTAGGGGAAACTTTTCTCCTTCCTTTTCTGAACCCCCTCCCCCAGAGAGCTGCACAGCCAGCAAGCAGGAGCCCTTTCTGAGGCTCCAGTAACCTGGCTCACACTGTTTGCCTCACCCTGGTGTTTCCCTGAGGCTCTGCCTCAACCAATTCATGTGCCCACCCAAATGGTTAACAGTGGCTTTTCCATATGAATGGTTGGTCTTGGCTCATACTTCATATCTTCCTAAATCCTCTCAAACAGGCAATAGCTGGTTCACCAAGTCCCCAACCCCCATACTTCTTGCTAAGCGGTCTCAGTCTCAGCACTAGCAGTAGCCAGCCTAGGTTCACAGCTATTTCACACTGGAACCTCCGAGCCCAGCACAAGTAGCAACCATCTGCAGAATGTTTTATAACTCATGCTGGGTAGTCCCGGGCAGAACACAGGTGGTGGCTGACATTGGCCTGCACCACCTGAGATACCCTAGAGCTTGTGTTCACAACGGGTAGCTATAGATCATTTCAGCGCATCGCCACCCTGCTTCTGAACAGCAAATCCTCCACGGAGGGAGGAGGTTGATGGTCAGTGACCACAACTGTTACCTACAGTTGACTGCCCTGGGTAAATCTCTTCTATTGACCTGTTAACAGCAATCAAGGTTCAATTACACGAGGAGGGTATACTCAGTTCCCATGAAGGGCACAGATCCAATACCAAGCTTGGGTGATGGAGCAGCTGTATCACTGGACCCTACAGGACACCTACTCTATTAGGTCACACGACAAACACAGGGAGTCATAGAAGCTCTACCTAATACCTAGAAACAAACACAGGGAGGCTGCCAAAATGAGCGACAAAGAAACATTACCCAAATTAAAGAACAGGCCAAAACTCCAGAAGAAGAACTAAACGAAAGGGAGATAAGCAATCTATCCCATGCAGAGTTCAAAACACTGGTTATAAGGATGCTCAAGGAACTTAGTGAGGACCTCAACAGCATAAAAAAGATCCAGTCAGAAATGAAGGACACACTAATTGAAAGAAAGAAAAATGTACAGGGAAACAACAGTAGGAAAAGTGGATGAAGCTGAGAACCAAACTAATGATTTGGAACATAAGGAAACAAAAAACAACCAATCAGAACAACAAGAGGAAAAAATCCAAAATAATGAGGATAGCATAAGCAGCCTCTTGGACAATTTCAAGCATTCCAGCATTCACATCATAGGGTTGCCAGAAGGAGAAGAGAAAGGGCAAGAAATTGGAAATCTATTTGAAAAAATAATGAAATAAAACATCTCTAATTTGGTGAAGGAAATAGACATGGAAGTTCAGGAAGCACAGAGAGTCCCAAACAAGATGCATGCAAAGAAGCCCACTCCACTACACATAATTAAACTGTCAAAGGTTAAAGAAAAGAGAGAATCTTAAAAACAACAAGAGAAAAGTACTTAGTTACCTATAGGGGAGTTCACATAAGACTGTCAGTTTATTTCTCAACAGAAGGTTTTCGGGTTAGAAGTTCTAGGCAAGAAATATTCAAAGTCATGAAAAGCAGGGACCTATAACCAAGATAGCTCTACCCAGCAAGGCTATCATTTAGCACCCAAGGGCAGATAAAGAGCTCCCTAGACAGGAGAAAACTAAAAGAATGCATCATCAACAAACTTTTATTATATAAAATGTTTAAGGGACTTACTTAAGAAAAAGAAGAAGATCAAAACTATGAACAATAAAATGGCAATAAATATATATCTATCAACAATGAATCTAAAAAGCAAACTAAGCAAATAAGAATAGAGATAGAATCATGGATATGGAGAGCATTTGATGGTTGCTAGATGGGAGAGGTGTTTGGAGGAATGGATGAAGAGGTGAGGGGATTAAGAAGTTCAAATAGGTAGTTACAGAATAACCATGGGGGTGTAAAGTACAGTATAGGAAACGAGTAGCCAAGGAACTTATACGCATGACCCATGGACATGAACAATGGTAGGGGTATTGCCTGCGGGAATGGGTGGTGATGGTGGAGGCAGCAAAGGGGGGAAAATTGGGGCAACTGTAATAGTATAATCCATAAAATATAATTTAAAAAAATTAAAAAATTCAGAGAAATTTTTATTAAAATAAAAATAAACTAAAACACCCCAAAGAATAGTAATCAAAGGGTTGGACAATGGTGTTCTTTTTATTTATTCTTTGGTATATGAATACTTGATTCTAACTATATATATATATTTACTCATTTTTATTTAATTAATACTTAATATGCACCATTTGTTAAGCACTATGTTAGACAATGATGTTAGAATTGTTAGCAAAACAAAGAGACCCCTGAAGGAATTTACAACTCAACCAGTTGTTGGACAAATAAATAGGAATGATGACACCACAGAACATAAAGCTATATGTAAACACTCCCCATACATACACATCTACTCAGGCATGTGTGATACTTTACATTAAAATATGGAAAACACTTTATAGTGAACATTCAGCCCCTTAACATATCCACTACTACCGTTACTGCTCTACGAAGAACATGTGAAGGCTCAGCCCATACAGTAAGGCTAAAGAAACAAATGGGAGGTAGAGTGATTACAAAGGAAACATAAAAACATATTGCCACATCTCAGATAATATTGAAATATGGGTTGTGATCTCAGATAGAGTTGATTTCTTAAAGAAAAACTCAGCCAAATCACAAAAATTTTATGACTGTTACTAGGTTACAAAATGCCATTATATAACAAAAAAAGTCAATTCATTTGTAAGATATAATAATCCCAAAGATACATACACCTCATGAAATAATTTTAGACATAAAATTTTATAGAACCAGAAGAAAATGTATATAGTAATTACTGAAGTAGGAGATATTGATGTGCTTCTCCCAATATTTATGTCATGTTAAAAAACAGTACAGATATAGACTACTTAAAGAGCATAATAACAGGTTTAATTGATATATGAATCAGATAGAGATACCCATCCTTCTCAAACCTACATGAGACAACTTCAAAAATATCTACATACTATGAATTAAGTATAGAACTGACTTAAAGGAATGAAAAAAAAATTATGTTCTATAAACATAATTTAATTAAATTTTAAAAAAATAAAATAATATTATAATTATACATTTGGAAATCAAAATACATATGAGCAATGTATAGTCAAAAAATAAACCATGAGATTTTTAAATATTTAGAATTGTATAAAATACTACATATTAAATATTGAAAATGGGAGTGAAAGCATTACTTAAAGGGACATTCATAACTTTACATAAATATATCAGTAAAGAATAAAGATGGACATAAATATGCTAGTATCCAGCTTAAGGAGTGAGAACACATAGTAGTATTTACCTAAGAAATTTAAACAGATCAGAAGAATGAAGGTACCAAGAAATTAGTAAAGAAATTGGTAACAATGACACCACAGAGCAGATCAATGATGTCAAGAGGTGATCTGGAAATGTGTAAACAGCTTTCCAGATGTGTGGACAGAGGTACTGTGTGGTAGCTGGAACAGATCTGGACTAAGAAAAGATTGATGACTGAATTTACTTGTCTTCAATTTTTGGCAAGAGGTGAGCATCTATATAAGCTAACAAATATGAAGCAATAAAGAAGCAGAGGTTTAAGACACAGAAACAAACATTTTAAGGAATGAAGTAAAGTCACTGAGAAGCGAGGAATTTGTTTCAATCAAATTCACAGACACCCAAAATCGAGACCCAAATAATGTTTTCTTATCTTTAGCCCATGATCAGCTTATTGCTGTTGAAGCCAATCTTCCCAGATCCTCTTACAGAATTCATTTCTGTCATCAGGTTAGCTCAGAAACCTGTTTCCTTCAAGTTTCCATGGGGCTACTTAAATTTCTACAGCAGGAGCATGACAAACATCCTCCTACTGGAAAAGATTACAGAAATGCCCAACTCGAGTAGAAGCTCACCATATCTAAAATATTTTGAACTGGTTCAGATATTAACAGAACATTAGATTGGGAACATCATGAAAATTTTTCTTCACTCAAAATATAAATATATAAATATAGAACTTCACAATATCTCAGAGTCATATCCTAAGATGGTACTTAACTTTAGCATAGTGTTTTTTACACATGATTCACAGGGCAAATCTGAGTCCTGCTGTTTTGAAAGTTATTTGATATCCACAGGTCACTGGGTACATTAATACATTAATAAATTATCCTTCAGAATGAATGTCAGCATGCCATATTTCAACAGAATAGACGAAAGATGAGACTATTATTAGAGGGATGGCTATGAATAACTTTATTGTTTGAATATAATAATACATATAAAACATAATAGAAATAATGATAAATATTAGAAAATAATTCTGAAAATGTGTCCCTTAAGGAAAAAAAATACATGGTAGAAAATAACAGTGCGTATATGAACTTTGTAGTTTGTTCTTTTACCATTTTAACTCTAATTTTTATTCAATCTTTGAAATAGTTGTATAATGTACTAGAAATTCATACATCTCAATTATGCCATGAGTACTTTCTAATTGTTCTAACCTTTTCGTCACTGATGAAACAATCACTATGACTCTTATTCCAGGAGCAGCTCCCCGAGTATCTCTCTTTAGTAATAAAAACGCTCACTTCAAATGTTAGCAGTTAAAAGACACTGAAAAATTAACTATCAAGTTCAGGGGGAAAAAATCCTTCATAATATTTTCAAATCACAATTTAAGGAAAGAAATGTCATGAGCAGCCAAATTACACACCTAGTGGCCTAGACAATTATCTTAACAATCAGATTTCCATTTTGAAATAATTAACATTTTAGCAAGGAGGGTATTCTTTATAGCTAGTCATTTTATCATAACTCAGCTTCTTCAAAAATGATAACTACTTTGTGATTCAAAAGAGATCTGAGTATTTTCATCTAATAAGGTTAGTAATTGAAATAAAATATTTATTTTCATTCACCTATAATTTTAATATATTTGCTAAGCCAGGAATAACATTCCAATATTTGCAGAGCCAGTTCAGGCTTTCAGTTCTTTATAGGCAGAATAATACATTGAATTAAAGAACTTGGATAAATTGTTTACCAAATATGAACCTCAGGTTCCTTACCTGAAAAATGAGGATAATAATAAGTATTTTAAGGACACTATTAAGATAATGAATGTAATGTAACATTTAACGTAATGAAAAATGAGGATAATAATAAGTATTTTAAGGATACTATTAAGATAATGAATGTAATGTAACATTGGTGCCTAATACATAGAAAGTTTTCTATAGTGGGTAGCTATTAACATGAAACATCAAACATTAAATTGCTTTGATACATCCCCATTTCTCATTTCACTTGTTCTAGCTATCCCTGGCCATTGTGATATCCTTTGGATGCTTAATGTTAAAGTTCTCATGCCCCCCCTCCAAAAAATATATATATATATGAAGAGGAGACCGGGACTAAAACACATTTATAAATATATTTGAAATGCCTACTTTATGTCAAGCCAGCAGTGCTAATTGTCACCAACACATACACAGTCCTTGACTCTATCTGTGGCTCTTACAACTTTGAGATAATTAATTTGTTGGTGCTGAAGAATGTTCATATCTTCCTCAAAACAAACCAACATGACCAAATCAAGTCAAGCCAAAGTAAGGAAATCAAAGTAAAGCAAAAAAACAAACAAACAAACAAACAAAAAAACAAACAAAAAGCCTTCACAGGATGGCTACTTGGTCTAGGTATAAGGGTAGCCCTGTTTATAAAGAAATTTCACATATAAGAAAATTATCTGAACAACACTGGGAAAAGATCTGCTACTCCCATAGGAAGATAATATAAATATTCTGGGAGAAATGTATGATTGTGGTTTTATGTATTAACAGAGGAGTAAAAGACTTTTTTGGTTGGCCAAAAATTTCATTTGGTTTTCTTCTGTAAGGTGGCTTTAGTAGCGCTTAGTTGTCTTTAACATCTTTCAAAACCATTTTCTTAAATTGTATTGTGCCAGCTGTCAAATCAGCGCGCATTAAAAAGAAAAAAAAAATCCCGGACTCCAAGATAGCATTAGTCATACCACGGAAGGAGACCCATGGATGTCAAACTAGGGGAGCTGCCAAACTGGATGCTAACACTGGATTTCACTCATAAAGGTACTGCTGGAGCATTTCAAAGAGTTTACTACCGGTATCACAAGTATGTTAACGTAAAGAACGGGAATGTTGCAGGAGTTTCCTGTGGTGTTGGGAGCTTACGCGCCTTTGAACTACTGCCATTCTTATAAGGAACTCAAACATGAACAGTGACGCAAATACCACCGAAAAAGATTCAGTGTGGACTCGATATTCCTGACCATTATCTTTGCACAGCACCTCTGAATCCTTTCCTATTGCAATTAACACTTCATAAAAGATAGCTGGTAAAAAAAAAAAGTATCATGATTGGTGAATTTTCATGTAGTCATTTTAATATTGAAGATGGGGGAAAATAAGCAATATTTTTGGCATATTATTATTTCAATAAAGGTGAAATGCAAAGAAAGATTTGTGCAGTGTATGGAGAAGGTGCTGTGACTGATCGAATGTATCAGAAGAGGTTTGAGAAGTTTCATGCTGGAGGTTTCTCTCTGGATGCTGCTCTGTGGTCGGGTAGACCAGTTGAAGCTGATAGCAATCAAATTGAGACATTAATTGAGAACAATCAACATTATACCATGTGGGAGATAGCAGACATACTCAAAATATCCAAATCAATAAAGTTATAAGTGAAAATGAAAAATGTGCCCTTTATTTTATGGAAAAAAATGTTAGCCAACCCAATAGAAATTTTTAGTCAACCCAATAGAAACTTTCACATGTTATACATTCTAACACTGTTTTGGTCATCTTTTTCATATTTTATGTTATATTATGAACACTATTTCAGATCCTGTAGTAAATGGCCAATTGATATAAAAATCAGTTTTCAGCATTTAGCACTATATTGAAGATAGGAAATCAAAAAGGCTATCTAGTACCTTTTCTTGAGGTTTCAAAGGAATTACTCAACATAGGTCTTAAATAAGAACAAAAATCATATTATTGCAAGCAGTGGAAAAAAATAATCTCCCTCTTTTCATATAAATTATTTTATCTTTCAAATGAACTTCCTTTGGCAAAACAGACTTCCTTTCCACAAAGACTGACTTTTCTTCATGGACCTGTACCATGCTTGTGGCAGATTCTACAGATACAGACTATTTCTTTAACAAATACAAAAATTATAATTTTTGCTCTTTTTGGCCATTGCTGTTATTATTGTACCTTTTTTTTAACTAAGGCACTACAATGTTTCAGAGATGTCTTGCTTCCATTTCCTAAATTCCATCTAATATAAACCACTTAGCAGCAGTAATAGGCTAGAAAAAATGAAAGGATAAATTTTCACAAAAATAAACACAATGACAAATGTTTTCCTTTTTTATTCTGAACACAAAAAATATTTTGTTTGGTATTTTTTCCATTTTAAAAATTTGATGATAACAAATACATTATATATATTTATTTGATATAAGATTTTTTACCTTTTCGGATTAGTTATTTTACTCCAAATAAAATGTTTCCCACTTCCACACTAAAAACATATTTTCATTCACAAAACAATGATAAATTTTGAAAAAAAAGTTAAATGTAAATACTAATTCAATCCCTAATTTTTAGCATTTTGATCACTTTTGTGCCACTGAGGTCCAGATTCTTCATGTTGCGACTCTCACATATACCTCTTATGCACAGGTCTGTATGTAAGGCTCTGCTCTTTATACTTAGAGCAGGTGCATAATTATAAAAGCACTCTTCTAGGTATGAAGAGGGTATTTGTTTAATTTTGGCAAAGCTAGGTTAAACATTCTATCGGATGTGAGCATGTCAGCTGAGCTACCGTGATAAAAACATTGACAAAAGGAATTTAGTGGGGCCCTAATGACAGCCACTGCTTGCTATTACTCCACGGCGGCACCACCTCATCTCATGTAAGACTAACTGCAAGGACTGCCATTCATCAACTTTGACATACATGCTATTTGATGCCCTCTGAAGGCTTTTCTATTTCCTTTTATAGGTCAAAGCAGAAGACAACCTGACAACGCTATCATTACCACATACCTCCTTAACAACAAAACCACACACATGATGCCCTAACTCAAAGGACAAAAAGTAGCCTTTTTCAGAGCAAATATTTGACATTATTTCCTTGAGAAAATTGCCTGTAGTTTTACTATATGACCCAAGGAGGTACTGAAAGATAGAACAAGGGCTCCCCACAGCCAGAGTGTGGGCCTATGCAGGAAAAAGCATGTGAAGATTATGGAAGGGATCAGGGATTCTGTAGTATTCCTCCAGGAGCACCTTTGAAAAGCTCTACACTAGGGCCATGCATTCTTTGCCAACAGAGAGAATGAATGTCCATGTTGTCATCAATGAAAAATGGGCACTTACAATCTTTGAAGTGTTGACCAAACATCAAAAGACATCCTGAGGAAATATTCTATTAATATAACACCCTGCACTGCTTGCGGGATGTAAAGTATCTTAGATAACATAGTACAGAAAATGGAACATTCTGTGAAACCTCTTCCCACTTCCGGTAGAGTGCTTGTCCAGCTGCCCAATTCACAGGCCCGGGCAGCAGGGCCCACTGGGCCACTGACACAGTCAAAGGAGCTAGTGTGGGGAACAGTTTTATACTTTTTATTTGGCACAGTGGCCCAGCTAGTATCACAGCTTGTAGATGTCACACTCCACGATTCCTTGCCATTTTCTGTTCCCTGTTTCCCTATTCTTTGCCCCTGCCTGATGCAGTTACTTATAACATTTTTATTGTGAGTTTAAATCAGATAGAACTGAAATAGAGCTGTCTCTGCAGAAATGAAAAGGGAGCTCTTTTTCTAGACCACCACATTCCAGATTGAAGACCATTTGGGCGATAAACTGAGCTATCACATAAAGTGACTAATAAAAACTTCTCTACATTATACGTTAGTTAATCAAGTTTTCCAAGGCCATTACTTTGGTTGAGTTTAAAAAATGTAATGACCAGAATTGAAATGAAGACAAAGTTTTTTCTTTCCTTTTTTTAAGTATTTTATTTATTTATATTTAGAGAGAAAGGAAGGGAGGGAGGGAAAAAGAGCGGGAGAGAAACATCAATGTGTAGTTGCCTCTCGCACACTCCCTGCAGGAGATCTGGTTTGCAACGCAGGCATTGTGCCCTGACTGAGAATTGAACTGGCGACTCTTTGGTGTGCAGGCCGGTGCTCAATCCACTGAGCCGCACAGCCAGGGTGACAAAGCTTTTCTATTACTCATAAATACTCTGTGGCATGAATTTTCTAAGAATTCAGTCGATAAAGATGAGACCTAAAAGGATCTGATTCAGTACGTTAAACTGAACCTAAAATGAAATCAAGCACAGGTGGAAGGTCGTGTTGAGGCTGAGTAATACATCTGTTGAGGCTGCAGGTGGTAACTACTTTGCCTAGATAATGTGAAATTCGTATAATAGATCCTAAATGTGTACTAAAGGTTCGACATGAGCATTTTCTTCTGTGCTAATGGATGTCCATTGTTTTTCCAATTTTGATACTTTGGTTTAAAAATCCACTTGGGCTATATTCTCAACTGTAAACATTTATTTCTGACAGAGAATCAGAGAGTACATAAGATTAAGAAGAGTCTTCTCAATGGTGTCTTCACTTTTCCATAACTTCTATCCTTCATAAGTGAGAAGAAACATTTATATCTATGAAAACAATAGGCCAAACCATGTAAGTCTAGGCTGATTAAACACAACACCTTGAATATTACTCAGAGGTGAAACAGACACTGCAGAGCACAGAGCAATGCCGGGTTCACATTTTTAAAGTAAATGAGTCACCGAATTCTGCACAACACAAAACCCCCCATGGTCTCCAAGGACAACTCCAAGTATAAAGTATTGCAGGACTTCAGTAAGACACACCATTGCAGGCTAACTTCACACATTAAATAATGCAAGCAGTGTCACATGCTCATCCTCCACAAATTAAATAATGTGGTCTCAATGAATTTAAAGAACAAAAGAATGTAGAACTTTGCTTAGATATTATGCACTCGATCGTAGCCAAAAGGCTGAGAAGCGATTTTGCTTTGCTATTTTATGCTTTAACTTTCTTTGTGCATGATGCCACACATTTTATTTGACTATAATTTGATATTAGGTGCTCCGGTTATTTTCTAGGAAGATTTAAATATTTGAGGGTGGTGAAGATTATTCACATTTAAATGAGATACTATAAGAAAGACACGGGCAAATGCACAAATATGGAAGGAAGAGCATTTTAGGCTTTACATTTTTATATATTTGAATTAATTTAGCTTTTGAATAAGAACTTACAAACTATACATATTATCGGCTAACCTAATTAAGGTCTACCGTAACTTCCAAAAGAGTTTCCTGCCTCCTTGACACTAAAATAATGTGGAATCTTAGTTACATTAAATAGACTTTACCTTCTCTTGCATCTCAGCTACCAACATGCCATCCAGACTGAGGAAGACCCGGAAACTTTGGGGCCAGGTGAGCCACAGCCACATCGACAAGCACAGGAAGAAGCCAGGAGGCTCAGGTAACGCCGGTGACTGGCATCATCACAGGATCGACTTCGACATGTATCACCCAGGTTACTTTGGGAAACTTGGTGTGAGACATGACCACTTAAAGAGGAACTCGAGTTTCTGCCCCACTGTCAACCTTGACAAGCTGTGGACCTTGGTCAGCGAGCATACACAGGTAAATGATGCTAAAATCAAGACTGGAGCCACTCCTGTCGTTGCTCTGGTACTATCTGGCTATTATAGAGTTCTGGGGAAGGGAAAGCTCCCAAAGCGGCCTGTCACTGCAAAGGCCACGTTCTTCAGCGGAAGAGCTGAGGGGAAGATTAAAAGTGTTGGTGGGGCCAGTGAGCTAGTAGCTTGAAGCCACGTGGAGGAGAGGTCATTAAATGCTCACAGGTGCTTTTGTCTTCTGGTCTGCGTGTAGGTGGTTTGGCACCTCTGCGTGAGTGTCAGAAACCTGCCTAACAGGTTGTAGGACTTAAGGGTATGAGGACTTGGGCTCCTCTGGCAGCTCCCCTGAGAACCAAGTGAGCGCCAGCACTGAGGCCTTGGTCTGTCACCTGACCTGAACTTCTCATTTATAAAGTGAAAAAGATAAATAAATACATAGATAGATAGATAGACTTTATACAATTTGTTCATTAAACATATATTTTTAGAAGCTTGTCTTCCTATTTTTGTTCGTTATTCATTTTTGAATGAGTAACCAATGTTTCTGCAAGCAATGTCTCACTTTCTTGCAAAAGATAAGTTTGATTTTCAAAAGCTGGCTTAGCTCATTATACAGCAGTACTGAGTGTGAAACTATCAAGGTTTCATTCCTTTTTCCAACTCAAACAGCTGCTGCCATCTCCGAAGAAGCAGGTGTTGATGCGTGAACAATATTAGCTCTAAAAAGAACAGACCGTTTGGTGATGACTTTTCTCACTGGAATATTATATCAAAATACTTTTAAATTCCTTAAAGTGCCCCAGTGGGAAGGCAAATTAAACTCTAAAGGTCTAAAAATATTTCAATAGTTTCATTAGCTCTCCTTCCCCTTACACATCCAACATGCAATTATGAGAATTACAACTTTAAAAAGAATATTATATTTCAGGGATTTTATTTTTCATATCACTCTACATGAAAATATTTTTAAATTAAAAAGTCTATTTCAAGAGTAAAAATGCCCCCCAAACAGCAAATATAGCTTAAATAGTCCAAGCATTAAAATCTAAATTTGGAACTTTAAAAATAAACCCAATTTACAATAATATATACATTGATTCTATCATGACACAGTCAGGACACTGAATTTTGCTTGTGTTGTCTTCTTTGCAAAGGTCATGAAAAAGCCTTGTAGATACGGGGAGTTTTCTCAAAATGTAAAAAAGTGTCATGTATGTATCAAAGCCTTCCTTTTAAGGCTAGAATTTGAGGCTATATGAAGGCAGAAGAATGCCAGATAAAAATGTGCAAGCAGCTACTGCCTCCTAAGGCTAAGACTTGAATTTTTATTTTTCTCATCCAGCCTTTGGTTCTTAGGGGAAAACAAACAAACAAAACACCCAGTTGAAACTATTATTTAAGGAACTCTATAGCAACAGTCTATCCATGTTTCATGGCAGATTGAATTCTCTGAAAGAAACAGAAAACTGCTGTGTTTAGTAATGTCAATTAGGTGAATACTTTTATTACATGTTTACTGAGTTATACATTGTTACTGTGAGCAGTTGTTTCAGGAACTCCAGAGTTTGGATGAAGAGAATCACTGCCAAAGGGCTCTGCAGCCTTGAGGGTTCCTTTACCATATTCTGGAAGAGATTTTGAAAAGAGATTGACTGGGCTCCGTGCTTTGGAAAGAGGCCATTCCTGGGGCAGCAAAGTGACCAGGTGGTAGCCATTAGACTTACTTGAGGAAGATCCACTCTAATATCCTTTGTGGATATTCAGGTCTGGATTCTGAGGTATGCGATGACCTGGTGTATTTCTAGGTCTGGTGGCAATCTGGCCCGTGCTATCTAGGTTAGTGCACTTCAACCAAGGTTTTTGCCCCAGGGAGGGTATTTCACAATCTCTAAAGATATTTTTTATTGCCCTTACTTGGGAGAATACTAATGACTTCTAGGCCAGGGATGCTACTAAATGTCCCACCACACACAGAACAGCCTATTCTGTGATAGGCTGTTAAATGATATCCTATTGACATGATATCCAGTCCCAAATGTCAATGCCCTAGCTGTTGCAAAACCCAGCCCTAGATGCAGGTCAAGCATTATATTGCTTTTGTATAAAAAAGTATTTTGTCCTTTCCCTTAAATGTTCTTTCAACTTGTGATAAAAGTTACAGTTTAGGCTTAGTTTATCTGTCAGAAATTATGAGAAAGTTAATAACCACAATTAGCTTTAGACAATTTAATTCAGTTAAACTAACTTATATATTGAGTGCAAAGGGAAATGATAAAGAAACAGAAAATAAGGCATTGCTCTGCTCACTGCCCCATCTAAAGTGACAGTGATCAATGAAAACTGCTGTGTCCTGCAAAGCAATGACATCTTGTGTGACAGCAAACACAGCAGCACAGCCAAGAAAATGAGAGTCCAGAGCAGAACAACATGAAAAATTTGTTCTTAGAAACACATGAAACAAGCCCTGGGACACTCCACAAATCACCAGGAGATAATCTGAAGCAGTTAGACCAGTGGAGCCTTGAATACTAATAATTTAGACACTAAGGGCCATTATGATCTCATTCCATGACCTCATATGATCTGCAAAGACTAGAAGCATTTAAGTGATTTTCCGTTCAATAACAAATACTTATGAACCTATATCTATAATAAGCAATTCCTGAGCCCTAAAAATACAGCAGTTTAAAACAGAAAAGTCCTTGAAGGTAACATTAAAAAGTCCTTGAAAGTAATGTTAAAAAGCAATTGCAATAATGTAGAACCTATTTAATTAGAATATCATTAGTGAAAATTTCATATTTTGGGGGAGAGATACAGTTTTCTGATAAGATAAGAATGCCATGTCTTAGACAATTTTCCAGGAATGTTATAGATTGTTGGTATTTAGAAAATATAGATTTATATAATGTCTCATTTATTTTGAATTCATGAAATAAAACCACATAATAAAATTTTATAAACACCATTTTTTCTTGGGAACAGGATTAGGACAATATTATGAAATTCATCAAAAATATTGCAATGCACTTATTTATCATATTCTGTCATGGTGTCAATCTAAATTTAATCATTCTGCTCAGTTTACTGGACAGTCCTTTTACAACAAGTATATGAAGATAATTACACATATTTACACATATTGAGCAATCTTTACATCGACACTTAATCCTTGTAACAGATACTATTATTATTCCTGCTTTACATATCAGAAAAAACTCAATATATATAACTTGCCTAGGTCATCTTTTTGGTAATTTTTGAGGCCCAGATCTCACCTCCAGAGCTTCCACTGCTGATCTGTGCCATAAAGTGAAGCATTAGCAGTAAAACCTTTGTTTAATAACTATATGCCTTAAAAGTATACTTGTTACTATTTTATGTTAATTTTTCTTTTACTTGCTTTTTTTCTTCCATTCCAAAACCACAAAACACAAGCATGATAAGAAAGAATAAGCTACTAAAAATAGTCAAGTTAGAAGCCTGAAGACCACATACACCAAATTGGAGACATGAGGATGTCATTTTAGAACAATTTTGTTTCTAAGCTAGGCTTCGAGTAGTTACATCACTTTATTTGATTTATAAAATATCTGAAGGTGCCACTTTATAAAAGTCAAGTCAAAACTTTTCAGAATGAATTTTTGTCCTTCTCTTAGAAGTGTCAAAGCAAATAATACACCACAGTACTTAGGTCAAACATGTACTTTCTTTTTAGTTCTTAACATAAAAATGTATAAATAGAGTGTGCTATTAGATTATTGTTCTCTGGGGCATATTTTCTACCAGGGAAAGAAAAATAAACAATTACAAAGTCAAAGTAACAGCACCACAGACAGTGAACATTTTCTTGTAAGTACAAGTTTATGCTTGACATTCAGAGATAACCACTGGAGTAAAATACTGTTAGGACACAAAGAGTATAAAATAATTGTAACATACAAATTTTCACACAAGCATTTTTTTTTAATTAAATAAAAATAAAGCCATTAAAAACCAGAAACCAAAAGGGAAGATGTGAGGGTAGGCTTTCATTAGGTTCAGCAAGACTGCAGGCCACTGAGCTAAGCGCCCTTTGAGACTTGCATGGAGCCTATGATTTCCTTCAAGCTACAGCTTACTTTTTATTGAACTGCTTCCCTGAGATCCTAAAAGACCTAATGAATTCCTATAAGAATATCGCTTATGTTCAGAACGTAACTCGCTGACCTGAAATGTGTGTGTGTGTGTGTGTGTGTGTGTGAACAGCTATTGCTACCTGTTTAGCACCCCTATTTGTCATCTCCACCTGCTGCCTTCACTCTTGAGATCAACATGCCCGACGCATGTCCCACAAGCCTCTCAGACCAGCTCTAATATCTCCCCTATCTTCCACTTTGTGCTTGGTGAACTTATTTCTCACAATATCTGCCCTTTTCAGCCTCCAAATGCCTGTCATTTTATTCATACTAATATTTTACGATTCAACAGAAACTTCATGAAATTTGTTTTATTTAAATATGCCCTGTTTTTAGAATTTACACCTTTTCTGTAGAGGGCCTAATGCTTATTATCTTCTAGTGCATCTGTGTCTCGAGTATTTATATTCACAGATCTCTGTCTTTGTTTTGCTATTCCCTTTTTTCCTTGCTTCCTTTACCATTATAGAAAGAAAATCAAAGTCGAGGGCAAATGGAGTACATCTATTTGGGACTTTTAAACTAATGTAGTGGTTAGACTAATAATGGGTATAACACTGAAAATTCTGATAGGGAAAAGGAAGGTTTTAAAATGTTATTTGCATATGCTAAGTATCATTCTGAATAACTTCCTAAAAAGAAAGCAAAAGTTTACTTTTTGGTCTCACAAATACCCTTTAAAATCAAACTCTCAGTAATTTATTTTAAGTTAACTAACATGACCATTTCCTCATCTGTAGAACTGTTGAAGCAGGAGGAATGAGCCTTGATATAGTCCATGATATCAGATGTGTCATTACTGGTATTATAGTAAACACTTATGATTTATCAGAACAATATCTTATGGAAAATTACTATTAACAAATAAAAATACTGAAAAGGGGAATAGCAAACATCAACATGCCCGAAGCATGTCCCACAAGCATGGGACAACTGTCTCCAACTTTTATATAAAACACAGCCTTAGAAATTTTAATTAGAAAGGTCATTCATGTTGAGAAAATAGTTGTGGTGAAACATTTTGATTTACAAAGGATATATTGCTTAGGGACAAAGAATGGGTCAAAACGACATATTAAGTAAATATGTTAATGCTAATTAATAAAATATGAGTTCAAATGGACAAGTGAAGAAGGAAGAATGTACAGAGGTTGCCATTAGTAGTTTTAGAACCAAGGAAGCCTGTGAATCTATGCTATCAGGTTAACTAGACCATTAATCCAATAGCATGTGCCTGCATCGGTACAAGAAGCACTTTCTACTTTGTTTTCTTCCATTGCCACATTCTTCTCTGGTCAACTCTCCTTTCTTCCACCATTTCATTTCCTTTAAGCCAATTGTCTTTTCCTCATCAAGTCAGCTTCTTGAAAGATTGAAACAGATTTTGTAGCAAGGCATCACGTCTGTCCTCAGTATCTAAATACAGTCATACCTTGGTGCTCGTAGGCTTCAGAACTCCTCAAACCCTGTACTCTTTGCATTTTGACAAGAAAAAACATATTTCAGTGCTTGGGGCTTGCTCAGGACTCATTGCACTTGCTAGACCTTGTATGAGTAACAACGCTGCCCCACAGGAGAAAATGCTTCATTGTGAGGTACTCGTTGGTATAGGTACTTGTCACGAGTTCCGGAATGAATTAATGACGAATATTGAAGTACCACGGTATTTATCAAACTGGCATAATAGTGCTATGGTTGTTAAATATCTCCTTTGATTTGGGAAGTATCCTCCTTACTATTTTCATATTTTAGGTGCTGCTGGTTTGGGAGATAGGTTAGCAAGAAGGAAAGGAAGTTTGGACAATTTCTAAATACCTGTCACCCCTTCCAACTATCACATTGACTTTTGATTAGATAGTGAATAAGTGATATTTTTGGTTGGTTAACTGTCTCATTTAGAACTTTTATGATTTCCAGTATCAGAAATTCAACTTCAACAACGTTAGACAAAAAGAGTTTACATAATTAGGAAGGATAATGGTACAGGTAGAGTTGACTGAATTAGAGATTTTTTGCACTTTTTCCTCTCTTTTCTCTCCTTTTCTCTGGGTGCCTTACTCTCTTAAACATAAAATCTCAAAATACAGATTTGTTCTTAAATTGGGAGTCAGGGAACCTTTGGGCTCACGTGGTTCTTTAGTTTTGTCATTAAAAAGGAATGGGACTTTTACTATCCAGTGTAAAGATAAAAGATTAAATCCCAAATAAGAATTGAATAACTTGGTTCAAATCAGTATCCTCTGAATTTATCTTTATGGCCAGAAATGGTCAGGTGCTATGACGGACCTGCCCAGTGTCAGAAGCTAATGCCTTGGGCAATCCCTGGACTAGAGAGATGAGACAATAGTGTGAGCTTGAAGTGGGAAGCAATTCCTCAATCCCCGTAGCAAAACAAGAAGATACTTAAGCTATTTAAAACAATAAGAAAGGAATTCTCTCGGGCCAAACTACAACGTTTCATTGTATTACTGTATCACCAATAAAGCCTCCTTCCAGCCTTCACTTTGACTATGATTTCCTTGGGCTTTGCTCCTTATGGTAGAAAGGGTGATTAAAATCTCACAGAATAGAGAAAAAATATTTAATTACACTTATTTATAACACAGAAAAGTTAAAAAAGTCAGAAAATATAATTTAAAATTATTAAACTGTGAGTAAATGAGCAACTAAAAATGAAATAATTTCATAAAATATTATTGCATTTTCTAAGTTAACAAGTTTTAGTCGACCAAATAAAATTTTTAAAAGCTACACAGCGATATGCCATATATGACAATTAGCATAAGTTAAATGATTAAAGTAATGTATAAAGCAAAAAGGGGAAAGAGCAATTATATATTTTTTTCTAATTCTTCTTATTGTCACTGTAAAAATGGCCTTTAACTCAAGGTTCCTGCATATTTTCAACAAAACTTCTATTTGCCAAAGGTGTACTTAGTTTTACTTGAGATCTTTAAAATAAACCTTGAAAAAGTTTTGCTTAATATACATATGTGAATTTAAGCATTATCTATTACTCTCACTTTTGAATTAATTGTTCTTCTTTAATGTCTCACTCTATGCTGATTTGTTTACATAAATTCATCTCTAACATAGTAATTGTTTTAGATTTACAAACGAAGCTTTTAAAAATTTTTCACTGATTCCTCTACCAGAAATAGAGAAACAAGGCATTATTCAGAAGGCGTTTACATGAGATCCTGGAGAGATACTGATGAGGTAAAAAGAAAAGTCAGTCTCTTTACTTTCTTTCCCTCCTCTATTCCTCTACTCTCTGTCCAAACACATGTGGAAGTATACGTGCAGAAACAATTTTGAAGGGAAAAATATTAAGGTATTTCCTTCCTTTAAAACCTTTCTCTTGAATCTGAACATTGTGGCTGCCAAAAAGATTTAATGAAGATTTAGGCAGAATTATTGAGACTGTCTTCTGAGGTCAAAGGAGGAAAGCACCCTGCTGCCCCAGGTAGTAGCCATGAAGGAGCCTCAGCTTATAGAAATGGTAATGCACAGAAAGTGTCATAAATTAGGTGAAGGTTTGGAAGTTTTATCAAATGCATAGTCCCTGAAATAATTAGGCTGACTCTGAGAATAATGGGAGATGCAGAATAGGGACTGAGAAGTGACAATGGTTTTGAATTTTTAAAAACAAATAGCATAAGATAAATATAGCACAGTTATTCCCTACAACAACAACAAAAAATCAATATAATTAGTAGGAAGTTGCAAAGAGTCAGATATTCAACACTTATTATAAAGATGATGTACTAAGTGTTGTTGAACAAAACTCTTATAATGTCTATATTAGGAAAGTGTTAAATATAAATCAGACCTTTAAAAATCATATTCATATTTCTGAATCACCTTTAAAAACTTTTTCCCTGAAAATTAGCAAGGTGCAACTTTCAGGATAGCCTATTAAATTTCACCCTAGCGGACCTTAAAAGGGCCTCGAATATGTCCTTAATAAACAACTTATTTTATATATTAATATAATAATTGATAAAATGACTATAGCATTTTAATTCTGATTTTTAAATTAATTATGTGTTCTAAGATGGTTTGTCTCAGGCCTGGACTTTGTGTGCAATTTTATAACTTAGGAATTAAGTACTTTTTCTCTACTGAATTCTTCTTTATGATTTTTAATATCATTTCTGCTTTTGACCTTTTACAAGACTCAACAGGTTAATGAAATATAAACTCTCCAATGCTTATTCTTATGCAAATATGCTTTTTTTTTTCTGCAAGGGTTTTTATGTAATCTAGAATTTATGCCAAATTCTCCATTAAATGGATCTATACTAATGAGGCTTTTCTCCTAACCCACTGTTTTTAACATAGAATTATATCTGGCACTTTCTAATCCTTGAGAATCTCTTCCAAATTTAGTGAACTTTAACAAATGTCAGCTAAAGGTTCACTGACAAATTAGAGGTGAATAGAAAAACAAATGAAAGACTCAACACACAAATGTTCAACAGAAGAGGAATAAGAGATACCTCTTGAGATCATCACATTGAAAAAAATAATGAAAGTGTGGGACCATTAATACTGGTTTTAGGAGTTTATAACTAATCAGGGAATTCAAATCTACATTTTTTCATAATTTATATGTTATTTTATTTAGACATGCACAAAATCCATTTATTTGTACTCTTTTTAAACCCTCTATTGCAATATTCTAAGTATATGTCCTGACAGGTTATAAGCCCTCCATAATTTAGAAATATTTGTCTTGCCTTTGGTAATTCTGTGCTCCTCCAAAGTACTCAGGGTCTCACTCAAAAAATTTTTTTGAATTAAAAAATGTAATTATCACTCATATCTCTATAACTTTTTAGTTGGCATGAATCTATATTCTAAACCTATCCTTAACACTTTTACAAGACCATTTTTTGGACATCTTATTCAAAATTGCAAACTCCCTGATTTTTTCCCCCAATTTATTTCATAGAACTTATTTCCATCTGAGTCATTTATTTGTCTATTATCTGTCTGCCCAGCTATAATGTAAGCTCCTTGAGGACAGGGGACTGAGCTGTTGTGATCTCTACAGCAATGACAACATTTAGTCCATGGTAAGTAGTCAAAATGAAATGTGGAATGAACCAATAAATACAAATTTTATAATTTTTGGAACTTAGAAACTTTTAAAATGTTAGACAGCCAAGAAAATACTTAATTTTTTAAGGTGTGTCCTTGCAGCCCTATGTTTATTTTCATGGCCACCAGAAAATATTCATTTGTTTACAATTTTACACTTAATTACCCGAGTTTGCTAATTTGTGATATATACTGTGCTATAGTTGAAGTTATGGGAGACTAACATTTCCTCTGGTGTCTTTGTTTATACATTACTGTTATCATTGAGTTTTTATAGAGAATTCTTGAGTAAGATCTAAGACATGCAGTTCTTTCAGTTCTATTCAGTTGCTATTATATAGGAGCCATATTGATGTGGCAGTGAGATGTGGCTGGGAAAGAAAGTACCCAATATTCTTATGTTTAGGTCTCAGTCTTTTAGTGAGACTCTGCCCCTGGGTGGTGACCTTAACAAGTGATCTTTTTCCTCTGCCCCCCTTATCCACCCTAGGACCAGAAAGAGAGAATACAGGGGGCAGAATTGGGGTATTTCCATTCCCACAGGTCTGTTAGGCTCTGATAAAAACCCACACAGCTAGCTCTGGTAAAATAGCTTCCACTGAGCGAAGGCATTGTTAAGAGCAGAGTTCTCTGGGTGTTTTTCAGAATAGCTACTTTTCCCCTCCCCCGCCAGAAAATGAGGGCATTTTTTTCAAAGCTAATATGATGTGGAGAAATAACATGATATATACACATATATACACACACACACACATATATATCCATTTGAGAAGCAGACTCTAATAGTGGCTACAAATAGACTTCAGTTACAATAATTTCAGTATAAAGATATTAAATTGCTATCTCTCTCTAAATCTGGGTATATACACTGAGTATCAAACATTTACAGTGCTTCATGGGTATAAAAACACACAAAAGTATCCTTTGCCCTTTCTAGCATCCCATGAGAATTACTCTATCAAAGAAGAATTGAGTACAGTCAAGTTCAAAAGCTGCTGACAAGTAGAAATTGCATCGGTAAATGTTTATCTGTGAGAAACGTATGCTGAGACTGTGGGAGTTTCTGAAAATTAATGAAGTCAATGTTTGCTGCCAATTCTTTATCTGATACTACTTTAAATTATTACTTTCCAAGCATTGTCATTTTTTTTACCGCAAATAGAATATTGTTGTCATTTACTCTTGAAAAACACTAGAAATATCTTACTTATATAAAGGATAAAAGAAGTTATTCATGAAAACACCAATACTTGAATTATGCCAAACATTTATCTAGAATCAACTTCAGCACTCCTAATAAAAAGAAGAAAATAATATATTTCCAAGGACTGTTCTCTGAATATTAAAATTCTTGTGAAGTTTTATAAAAATATATTAAAATATGAGCAATGCATATTAAAATACCAAACTCTTTTTTCAATAGCTACACGTGTTTTATCAAGTCACTAAAAATACTTGATCTGCTTATGAATCCAGTATTTCTTATAGATAAACTTTTATAATGTTAATTGAATCTTCTAGAAAGAAAACCCTGACCATATTGGAAAGGAAAATTATCTTAGCAAACTGAAGGGAAAGCTAGTGTATTGAAACAAAATGTTTTGATATTGTGAAATAATCATCAGGAGTGGGTGGCAGGGTAGAGAAGTCACTGGGATGATAGAATGTTAATGGTTATTTTTTTCATTGACCTAATATGATTTTTTTCAATAAAATAATTCCAAGTAGGATTTTCCTCATTAAAACCACATCACAAAGGTATGTGAAATAACTATACTAGTTATTTTTCAATGAACCATCTGAATAGCTTTGTCATTATAATCAAATACCATCATTGCATTTATTTTCATTTGCCAAAGTGTACTATTTTTTCAAGGAAACAAAAGATAGCACTAACTAACATACCAAAATGAAACTTGTGAAGACACTAAAGAACTTCCTGTACAATTATATATAACTAAAACTTCATACCCAAATATAAATAATATATTAATTATAATGTGGATACAGTGGTCATCTCCAAAATAAAAGCCCGAGCATCAGATACAGTCTATTCGAATAGATTCCTGTTCTGTACACTGGACTCGAAGTGCTGTTTTACTTTGTAAAAACCACAATAAACATAAAATCATCATTAAATAATTGAATTTCAGAAAGATGTTATATTCTTTTCTTGCTATGCTAAGCATATTGTGTTAGTTTCCTGTTGCTGCTCTAACAATTTACAAGCTCAGTGGTTTATAACAACACAAAATTATAGTACAGTTAAGGAGGTCAGAAGTCTGAAATGGGTGTCACTGGGCTAAAATCAAGGTACCGGCAGAGTAGCATTCTTTCTGGAGGCTCTAAGGGGGAACCTGTTGCTTTATCCTTTCTAGTATCTATCTATAACCCTTTGCTCATTGTCCCTGCTTCCATCTTCAAAGCCAGCATCTTGGGTTAAGACCTTCCACGTTGCTATCTTTCTGTTTCTTTCTCTTCTACCTCCTTCTTCCACTTGTAAGGACCCTTTTGATCACATTGTGCCCACCTAGATAATCTAAGATAATCTCCATATTGTAAATGTTAACTGTTTAGCTATCCTGGTTCCATCTGACATTTAAACTCCCTTTTGTCACATAAACTAATGTGGTCATATATTCCGGGTATTAAATTCACTTTAATGCAATGTAATTTAATGTTGTATTACCAGCTTTCAGGGGAATATTATAAACATGTTTCTTAAAGTATGCTATCGAAAGATTAATTTAAGAATATTTCTACAGTAATTGTCACCTTTTTTTTTTCTTCTCCCTCAGATTTTAGGCCACCTAATTTATAATGCTTTTCCTTTTCAGTTTAAATCTTGGTTGCATATCACATTACATCTCTTTGTTCTTATCCTTGTTCTCTTAAACAATAAAAGATAAATGAAAATAATATGGGTAGTGAAGTTGTAACTTTCTGGAGTTTTTTATCATTAATTATCAAAGCACTTTCTCGTTTTCTCATTTAACTTCACAGCAATCTTCTGACATAGACACACTAAGCATTATTTTTTTTTAAAGTTTTCAGTTTTATTTATGGTTTTAAATTTACTGGTATAAAGTCATACAGTTTATTATCCTAATTTTTAACATGGAACTTATTTTTTAGAAGAGTTTTAAGTTCACCATAAAACTGAGCTGAAGGTACAGAGATTTCCTATGTATCTCTTGACTCTTAATACATAGAGCTTTCCCACTATGAAAATCCTGCACCAAAGTGGTGCATTTGTTATAATCAATGATCACATATAGAGCCATCATTATCACCTGAAGTCCATAGTTTAAATTATACCCAGTTCTTAGTGTTGTATATTCTGTGAGCTTTAGCAAGTGTATAATGGCATATATCCACATTACAATAGCATTCAGAATAGTTTCACTGCTCTAAATACTCACTCTGTTCTGCTTATTCATCCCTCCATCCTTCCTTACCACCCCATCAACCTCTGATCTTTTTACTGTTCCCATAGCTTTGCTCCACTGAACATTTTTTTTAAGTCTCATACTATTGGTGAATTAACTGAGAGTGTAAACATTCCCTGCCATGCTTCAAGCCACCTAGCCAGTCAAGTGTCTAGAATTAAATTAGAACACAGGTCTGTGGAACTTAGTAAATTAAGTGAATTTATTTTAGTTTAAAGATTTCTTTTATTTATTTGTAGAGAGAGAAGAAGGGGAGGAGGAGGGAGAGAAACATCAATGTGTAGTTACCTCTTACATGCCCCCTACTGGGGACCTGGCCCACAACCTAGGCTTGTGCCCTGACTGGGAATTGAACCAGCGATGCTTTGGTTTGTAGGCTGGCACTCAATCCACTGAGCCACACCAGCGAGGGTTATTTTAAACCACATTACTCTTTCCAAATGATGTAATAAGTTCATACCCTAATGTTGATGAGTTAAAAGTGCTGGAAATTATTTTATTTAAAATTAAAGAAAATAGAAAAGAAAGTCTTTTTATAGCTTTAAACTTCTG
Source organism: Mormoops blainvillei (assembly GCA_004026545.1). Classification (NCBI taxonomy): domain Eukaryota; kingdom Metazoa; phylum Chordata; class Mammalia; order Chiroptera; family Mormoopidae; genus Mormoops; species Mormoops blainvillei. The sequence continues at coordinate 74,146 of PVJD01005331.1, read as the reverse complement.
TTTTATTGCATTACCATGATGCAGGGGAGGTAATGCGGGATACAGAATAAAAAAGCACAGGGTGAGAAGGCAAGAGTTAACTCAGCTTTGGCAAGATTTTAAAACTTTCTGAGAACTTATCTTCAATGTGCAGATAATGTTTTCAATCACTAAGAACTATGTAGACTAGGTCCAAATTTGGTACATTTAAAATCACTTTGTAAATTATAAAGTTCTTTTAAAAATAATGAACCATTGTAATTATTAGATGGAAACAGTCTATGAGTTGACTCAGGCAATGTACACAATTTGATCAGAAACTAGTTATTATCCGAAATTAACCTACGGAAGACAGAAATGGTATCTAGAAGCTGCCCCTGCCCTCCTCATTCGAATCAGTGCTTTGTCCACCCTGCCCTTTCCTCTGTTTATGTTAGTGACTAGTCTAATTGGGCTTTCAGATGTGGTTTCCTAAAATGACCCAAATGGCAAAATGTTTACTTTTGAAAATCGTTCAAAATGGTGCAAAATGGTTACTAATGTGATAGCATCATGATTAATTGCAACTCTCTAGGACACAGTCCCATTACCCAAAAGTGCTGAGGTAAAATATGTTAAAGAGTAAAACTAAGGTTTTGTTTCAAGTAAGTGTTTAAACTGAGGATAAATACTTTATCATGGCTAGGACATGAAGTAGGAGGCATAGTGGCTACAAATGAGATTGCAGGTGTAAGCAGGGACAGTCATGGGAGGCTTACATCCTTGACATATATGAGAGGAGAGACTACTGAGAAGTTTTAGGCAGGGTAATAAAATAGGTAGACTTAGAAAGATCATACAGTGGCTACAGATTGGAGCTGGACTTCAGTGGGAAAAGAATCAAAGTCTGGGAATAGTTAAAAGTGAATTTTGAGATGGATTTAATGAGTATTTTGCATATAAAATAGAATGACTAAAGAAAGGATTATATCATCTTCACAATAGTGAAAAAATATTTATTGAAGAGCTATTATCTGTTATACTCTGATTGAAGTGCTACAGTTATATGGTCTTGGTTAACCTAATGAGTTTATTTCACAAAAGGAGAAACTGAGGTATGGATAGGACATAAATTTATAGTCATGGTACACAGTTTGCAACAGGCAGAGTAAAGATTCAAACTCAGGCACTCATGATGTGATGTAAGTAAGAAAAAATGGGTAGTCAATGATAACCCCTAGTTTCTAGCTGAATTTACTAGAATGAGTGCTTCCAAATGAAGTAGAGAAGCAATAGAGAAGTTCATTTTAGTCTTTTAGTGTATACCACAGTTCAAACTTTTTCTATCGCTGGACATTAATTTCATTTATTTTCAATATTTATTACTATAAATAATACCAGATCAGGTATCATTATATATACATGGTTACAGATTTCAATTATTTTCTCTTAATAGAAATTAATTACAATTTTAAATTTAATACCAATAATATATTATGTGAAAGTAATAATTTCTTAAAGCTTACTGATATTTTCTATTTTATTTCCTTCTTAACCATTAATATTCTGGCCTTCTGGCTAAAAAACAAGCTTCTCCAACTTCCCCCTACACACACACACACACACAAACAAAACACTCTTTTAATGTAATCGTAGCATATCTTTCTAAAATTTTTTCATCCAAGCCTTCTAAAAATGTCAGTCCATTCACAGGTTACTTTTCAAGCACGAGAGGACACCTACAACACACACAGTGCAAGGGGGACAAGGAGTTCTCTGTTGAGAAGTGCACAGTGACCCTGAGGTCAAGCACAGCTGACTGCCTTTCGGATCCTAACTGTGGGCTCTGAGAAAGTCACACCTTTCTAGAAATTCACCATCTTAAAAATTAAGAAGACAGCATTAACCTAGCTCTCAGAAGTCTTCAAAAGAAGAGCTTCTTTTTCAAATGACATACACAGAATTTATTTAATAGAATAAAATTGGCAGTCCAAGGACATTGCATGCATTTTCTATTTCCTATTGTTTTTTATTTTAGGGAGGTGTTTAAAGAGAACAAAATTTATCAAATTTAATCAAAACAGTAACCACTCATTTCTCTATTATTTTATCCTTAAGAGTTAATTTTATTAAAAAATTAAACAATGAATTTGTGATCAATAGCCAATTGTATTTTCTGCTTTTCATGCTCAGTCCCTAAAGATTGAACATTCCACTACCTAGTCCATGTCTCTGATCCTCACACATCATTAGCTTGCGGAATCCCAATTAGTCCTCCTCTCAGTGGCACCTTGTCACAGCACTTCCCTTGCCCTCTACAGATTCTACTTGACAGCTCGCATGAACAAGTAGCCTAAATCAGCCACCACACCAACGATGCTCAGGGGCTGAGGCCCCTTACAGCTCCTCCTGCTCAAACTGTGTCTAGCAACCTTGTAACACTGCTTTTTCTGCTGTGTGTTAGGAGAGTTCCTAGCACTAAACATGATCAGCTTATTAGATGTGTTGGTTACATTTTTTATTATCGTGCCAGCTACATGATATATTGAGATTGTGTTTAGGATTTACTCTGCCACCTCATGAAATAGACCAAAGAATGTTGTCAAAATACATCAGAAATATAATTTCCTGAAAGGTTCTAGTAGTAAATTTTACAATCATCATCATCATCTCAACTGTATTAGCTCAAAATCTAAAAAATAGAAAGTCTATACACTAATAATGCATGATCTGAGTTAAAAGCATTTAGTAGTTGAAATGACTGCTGCCTCATTATTTAAAATACATCAAGAATTAAATGAAAAGAGTGCACATAAAAATTGAAAGGTACAACTTCAAGTACTAATCTACTTCAAAAATATTCATCGTGTATTACTTAATGAAATGGTGTGCAGATAATTCAGTGACTTAAATTATGAGCACTACAAATTAAATAAAATATCATTTGTGTATCTAGTCCTATATGTGTTTGTGTGTATATAAAACATATTTTAAATATGTAATAATTATAGGGAAAAGACAGTTCATACACAGTTTTATTTCCAGCACCTACAACAGGACTTGACAATATTTATCAATTTTATTATGTAAAGAATAATTGAAAGGCAAACTAATAAAGACTGCAAAATGTTTACATGAATATTTTCCTGGTCATTTTATAGTTTAAGTTATCTTGATTTATTACATTTTTAATAATATTTACATTGGGAGACACTACTATCTGTAGTATATTTGAAGCTTTTGATGGGATAACCAATACATGATATAAAATATAATCTAAATTTAAAATCCATTCTCTGCTATCACTATAATCATGCATATTATTTTATAGTAACTTTTGCACAAGGTTGTAATGAACAAAACTGCATATTTTGACATACATTAACCACAAAAGTAATGTCAAGAAGACGTAAAAGCAGAGCAAAAGCTCAAATGCTCATTCCTTTTGGAACAAACCACTGACCCCAGACTCCATGTTGGTAACCATCATGCTAGTTTATTCATTTCTAGACTTTTGTACAGTCTCTTTTATTTTTCTTTATATCCTCCACAGCTGTTATTTTTTTTGTTCTTTCAAAACAGACATCTAGAATTTATTGGAAACTGCAATTTTAAGTCAACAATACCCTCAAAAAGTCGATCAGAATATTTTTTTACTCAGATGCATTTACAGTATCAGAGGCGATTACATGCTTAATATTTTATTTGCTCTTAGTTTATGTTTCCTATACCATCCTTCTCCTGGTTTCCCAAGAACCATACCCCTACTCCTTTTTGGGTCATTCTTTTTTACCTTTCGTATTCTCCCAAATGCAGATTTTCCTCAAGCCTTAGCTCCTGATTAGTCCCTGATCTCCAGGTCTCTTTTTTACATATCAAACCTCCAATATTTATATCAGAGTTTTAATTCTCACCTCATGGCAAATGATGTCTGACTCTTCTACCCTTTTCTCTTTATGAACTCTAGATCTTAATTTCTAATTTTCTCCTGGACAATCCTATTTTTATATTACCCTATTATTAACAAACTCACACACCCAAAACCAAAATCGGCCTCTGTTTCCCCGCCAGCCCAGGCCCTCGTCTGAATACTGTTCCTGTGCATGGTTTCATTATGCTCAGCATCAAAACCTTGTTGTTACATTTAACTATTCCCAGGAATTTCCCCCAGTCTGGGATAAGTTAACAAAGTCTATTTACTCTTCATTCCTAATGTATCCCACCACAGTTCTTTCATTTAAAACAAACAAACAAAAAAACCCCTAGATTTAGGTTTCTTAGCATTATGGTTATGCAAAATAATAGCCATCAAGCTGGTTCTCAAAATTAGAACCACAAAAATCAATGTTTTCCAAGGGGCCAGATTAAACACTGACTCTGGTTTCTACAATCAAATATTCTGTCTCTTTTTAAAAACATGACTGACTCTGGGATACTCATTGTCTCACAAGTATATGGGCATGAGGCCTGTTTATGCCCCATAATCTCTTATCTCAAATTCCATCTTTCACTTTCCCTGATTATTCAAATTCTAGACATGTTTCACAATATGCTTCAAGCTCTACATCCCACAAGAGTGGTTATTTTTCTATGCTGCAATAGCAAAATTTTAATAGCAAATTGAAAATTCTACATTTTCTTAACTTATATAGTACTTCATGTTCTGATTATGTGACATTATACCTCTGTCATATCTTCAACCAGTTATAAGCTTCCTGAAATGTGAAGAAAGCTTGTAAGATTTTTGTGCCTCAATTTTCTCATCTGTAAAGTGGTAACAAGAAAATTATTTGTCTCTTAGCATATGCATGATATTACATTATTTCTCTCAATAATTCATTCCCTCCTCCAGTCACACACTCCACCACGTAACTTTGTAGATACTCCCACTGTGGACATAGCTGACTTCCCTGTGTCATGGCTACTTTGGGCTAACACTGACCAGTAAAATGAGGTTTACAGTGTGCTAGTTCTGAGTGTAGAGTTTATAATGCCTTCAGTCATCTCGTTTACCTACTTGCAACCAAGGAAAGATCTTGCCCACTGATCCCAGAAGTAAAATGAAAGGTACATGTATCAGAGGTATTCTCTAAACTACCACTGGTCTGTGAATGAGTCAAACTGAAACCCAAACAATGGATCGTGTATCAGTGGATTCAGTAGTCACAAATTAAAACTGTTCTGGAGGTTTGTATCCTATACATGTACTTATTCTTGAATGCTGCTGAGATTCTGCTGTTAATTTCTACACTGAGCTTTTGTGGCAATAACAAACCATAACAGGACACCTAGGAGTAAAATATTTGATGAAATGTTCAGAACAGAGCCTAGCCTGTATATGTGCTCAATAACTATGAAAGTGTTATTTAACTATTTGCACTTGTCCTTCCAGAATATAAAAATGATATTTATACAAAAAGTTCAACAAATTTTAATAAAAATTCTGGAAATTGATTAGGGGCAAAGGGCTAGCTAATTCCTATAACTCGTTCTATTTTTCACTCAAAAGGTAAGATTGTAAATTTCTATTTCCAAATTGAATGTTCTAGTGAAGAACATAGTTCTAATGAAGGAACTTCCCAAGAGGAATCTATACCCAAATTTCTAAATGAACCACACACTCTTCAAGGCTAACATCTTATTGTGTAGGTGTGAATCATTATCATCTTGTTGTATAAGGTCTGAATATATATTTAAATATATTTAAACATATGCGGTTAAAAAAAGAAAAGACCAATAAGGAACTAGCTTGTGGCTGAAAAGAAGAGTCTTATTTGTGGCACTTTATATTAACCTTACAATGGAAACAAAACATTTTCATTTACTATTATACAGAAGGAATTTCTGGCATACGAGTGCACAGTGGTCATGCAACCAAGTACTAAAAGCAAGACGGAAATCTCGGCCTCTTGCTTCATCACTTAGTATTAATGGAATAATGATTTTAAAGTTAAATGCTTCCTCCTCTAATACATTAAATCGTTAATGAAATCGAAAGATAAATGTTCTTATTAAAGCACTGCACGGAGGTGGAAAGAGTGGGCACCACAAGCCTCCCTTTAAGAGGCTCTGCTTCAGGGAGTGCAGCTGTTGGACAGTTCCTGGCTGTGCACCTTCAGGTACATCGTGGTGTTTATCTGAGGCTGAGCTTTCCCAAACTTCTTCCAGCCAATGGCCAAATATTGGGGAACTAGAGCTGGATCACTTCTTTTTTATTGTTATTCAATTAGTTGTCCCCATTTCCCCCCATTACTCTCTTCCTGCCCTATCCCTGCCCCACTTCCTACATTCAATCCCACTCATTGTCTTTGTCCATGGGTCCTTTATGCATGTTCCTTGATGACCCTTCCCCTTCTTTCCCCTGTTCTGCCCCTCCTCCCTCTCCTCTGATCACTGTCAGTTTGTTCTTTATTTCCATGTCTCTGGTTCTTTTTTTGCTCACTTGTTTGTCTTGTTGGTTAGGTTTCACTTAGAGGTGAGATCATATGGTATTTGTCTTTCACCGCCTGGCTTATTTCACTTAGCAGAATGTTCTCCAGTTCCATCCATGCTATTGGAGGTCTCTTTTGACCTTAGCTCAAGGACCTCATTTTAGCAAGGCCATGTGCTGTACTCTGAGGCTCTTCTACCTCAATCTGTCTTTTTTCTCATTTCCCCTTCTACAGATGTCAGGGCTGTGTCAGCATCTAGAGGTTCTCTTGGTTGACTTCTGCTCCATCTCCTTTACCCTTCTCAAGTGTTGTCCCTTGTAAGCATTATGCATCCAGTCCGGGGTTAATGACTACTTTTCAGAGGATCTAAACTGAGCTATAATGAAAAACTACATATATGATGATTCCAAGGCAAATTTTAATTGATTTACTTTCATTAAACTTCTTCTTAATTGCTTTAGATAAATGCCCCTTCCCTCTACATGGCTCATTAAGGAAAGAACCTCAGGCTTTATAGAGAGGGCAGTTTTCTGCTGATGTTAGAAGGAGCTTTTAGGGAAAGTCAGTTTCCCTACATAATAGTTCAACAAAATATGGTATATTCCAAGAGCTGAACTCTCCAAAGCAATCAATCAAATATGAATATACCTCTTGCGACTGACTTCATAAACTTAGCAATTACTCGCTCAGGGCCTAAGAGCCGCATTTTCCCGGGAGAGCTGTAGAATGGCTGAGTGATAAGCAAGAGAAAAAGTGCAGATGGAAATGGAATTCACTGAGATGTTTCCATGCATTAAAACAGGGCCTTCTATGACTAACATTATATTTCCTACTTAATGTCCCCAACATGGTTGGGTCAAGGGGAAGACTATATGAAAAAAAAAAATCCAACCTAATATTTTATCAGGTTAAAATCTGAGATGAAAACCATGTCTGGTGGGAATTATTCTTAAAATACTATTTGTATGTTTCATAACATTTTGCTCAGCTGTACAATAAAGGTAGAAATGCTGAAGACTCACATTTACAGTAAGTCTCGTATCCAAACCAACTGGGATGATTTGTAAAAACTTTGTACCATTTTAATGGCTACACACACACTGTATTCACCCAAATGGAAAAATAAATGTTCTGCTTTGGCATTGTATTTTTCATTCTTAGTTCTGAATTCATGTGAAATACAGAAATTCATATGTATTGAAATTTTAGATTTAAAAATTTACTAAATGCTAGTAAAAGCTTCCAGATAATCAGATGAGGTTAGTTATTACTCATTCTGTAACTTGTCAACTCTGAGACTTGTTTAATAGCAGATCTATATCCACCCAGCAATAAAAGCATCTGTCTAGAAACAGCTGCTCTTCTCCACAGCTATCTTGGAACATCTCATCTAACAAAGTTTAGATCATTCTGCCACCTGTTGGTCTGTGCCTGGCTAAAGTTTAGCAGATCATTTTGCCAGCCTCCTACATGATATGGGAAAAGTTAACTAGAATCAAATTCTACCACAAGTTTCTCTCTAGTCGCAATAAAGTTTTTATAAATGCTTCTCAAAAGAATTCTTGAATATCCAGTCTGTTTTCCACTCATTCTATTCTCTTCCATACTTAATTCAAGTGGCTTTTATTGGAGTGTTTGTATCCTTAAGAATGTTTCATCATAGATATTTCATTAATTCCTGACTAAAGTAATGTATATCTTAAGCCATTCAACAGGAACAGCAACACAGGGCAAAAGGGACTGGGCAGAATGACACTTTGGCAACGCTAAAGTCTCAATTTAGCTACTTACTAGAATTAGAACAGACAAACTGAGGTAATTTTATCATTGCAATGGGCTGTAAGTTACTACTGACACTCTTCCACTTCATTTGCATAAGCTCAAGGAACTGAAAAAAAAAACCCTAATGAGTAGTAAAAATCTGATTTTATTCTGAGGCTTTCCAATTCTCAATGTTTTACTCTTAGAATTGCATCTTGTTCTGTCTTAATAATCTGTTCCTTCACCTTTAAAGTAGGAATGATAAAACCACACAGAGTTATTTGAGAATCCAATAAGATAAAACACTGAGAACTTTGAAAACTACAAATGTTTTGCAAAACAATGTCCTGAGATCTCTGGTTGTGTACGCCTTGGGGTATGCTTTATGGTTTTATGGGATCTTCACTCACCACTAGAGGGAAGTGATACCCATATTGTTTCTTGCTTTTTGTTTGCTTTTGTTTTTGTTTTACCCCCCTTGCTCTCTCATAGGTCAAGTGCTTGTCAACTTTCCTCAGCAGGAAAAATTAAAATCTAGGCCAATTTTATTTTCTTTTGCTCCTTCAAAGGCAGCCACGATTGTGGTGTAGTACTCTGGATTTAGGATGATGGCATTTTAAGTAGCTATTCTCAATGCACTGAAAATATATTTTCCCCCTTAGCAGAGAGGTGGTGTTCTGGCTCCCCGCGCTATTCCTATAACGGAGTGCAGCTGGGGTTCCCTCAAAGCGGGGATGTGTAACGGGACCCATAAGTTGGGGTGTCCAAGAAAAATATAGGGTATTCTCCCACCCACCTCCAACAAGGAGGGCCACCATGGGGGAAGGGAGAGATGGAGCAGGGCCATTGAGAGTTATTTTGCATGTTAATAACAGCAGGATAGCTTCATACCTCATAGGCAAAGGCGGTTATTTTGCATATCAACAAGGCTAAACAGGGAGGTTTGCATAGCTTTAACCTAGGGTGTAACTGGGAGGAAGTTCCCCCCCACCCTGGTTGCAGCGGATTACAATGCACTTACCGGAGAGGTCAGAGATGGTTCACTCTATGCCACAGGGGAAAAATGCGAAAACCATGTGGGAAGGAAAGGGGGAGAAAGGACTCTTGCTAGTGGGCTTTGAGAAGGTGCCACGTGGGTTTGGATTAAGAACTGGAGATCACGGGGGCACAGCTGATGGTGCTGGGAAGAGGAAGAGGCCTGCTTAGCTGAGCTCCCGACTTCTGTTCTTTTCCTCCTGAAGGGCGGCACCCCGACTGGCCTGCCTGGGCAAAGGTGGGAAAGGCAGGACTGTGTGTGTTGGTGGGTGTGTTAAAGGGATTTTGAGATTTAATGGCGGCATTTAGCCATTATTCAAAACCTATATAACTTTTGAATAAATAGTTCCTTTCTTTTTCACCAAACTCTGCCATTGAGAACCATAATTTCTAAGGGCGGCGGGAAAAAACCTAGAACAGAGGGACCCCGGGGGAGGAGGGTGCTGTTTCGGTAACGGTATCTAAGAGGCCCCCTACAAGGGGTCCGTATTCAGTAACATTCCCTTCAGCTGGAGGAAGTCTTTTTTTATTTGAAGTTTTTCCCCACCCTTAGCAATTTACCAGCCAAGATTTCTCCCGTGTATAGAGCTCATCCTTTAATAGTAAAGTGTTTTACCCTTCAAAGGTTATCAGTAAGCTCTACAGTTTTTGTCTGAATAGACAAAGTAAGTTTTGCTTAATTTGCATTAGATATTTTTTCTAGGAAATATTTATTAAAATAATATAGGAGAGACCGCAGCACAGTATTCAAAGCATCTCAAGTATTCAAAATTTATTAAATGTATTCTCAGTTTATTTAATTTGTCCAATTAACCAAAGGCTTGGTCTATAACTTTCTTGAGTGTTATATGCATTGCTTACAACTAGTAATACAAACTAGTGTAGGTTTTACGATGTTCTTCTGGGTTAAGACTGTTAAGATTTTCAGTGCTTCTACTTTTTATTTATTTAATGTCCAGAACAAAAGATGGCCCAAATGTGATTTTTTTAAAACATGCCTGGTAACACACAATTGAAGGGACAAAAATCTTATTGCTTCTGTTGGTATTTAACTAATTATTGATGGGATATGGGAGCAAAAGGGAGTTAGACATTGGGCTTAATTAACTGGGAGCCTGAGCCTCTTTGTCTCACCAGGAAGCTGCAGCTTCACATCCCAGGGGATCACAGCATTTCTCCACCAAAGGGATTAACACTTCATTCCCTCACTCTGGCACCACATTTTGGGGGGATACAGGAGGAGGTGCTTGACCAAAGATGCTTGTCTGCCTAACTAAGAGGTGAGCCAATCAAAAGCCCACAAAAACTTGAGTAGCTCATTGGTCAATTTGAAAAAGCTTCTGGTCTTTTCCAAGCACAAACTAATATAATCCCAGGGAAACAAAGAATCAATTTCTCCCTCTCCCTTTCTCTCTCTCAGCCTGCATTCGCCTCTCTCCATAGCCATGTGACCGTAGCAGCTGTGTGGCCATTGGCCAAGTGGACTCCAAACACAGGCTTCAGGAGGAAGCCTGAAGTCCGAGGCAGAGCAATGGACTTCAGCTGGAAACACATACTAAGCTAGTCAGATGCTGGACTGAACTGTATTGTGGAGCAGAAACTAGGTAGTGGCCTTTATTCTGGCCCTACTGATGATAAGATTGGACCTTTTCCATAGTGAGAAAGAGGTCGGGCACTGGGGATTCAGGAAGGGAACCCTCTTAATTTTACGTCATCAACAGAGTTTACCACAGAAACCCATCCTCCCTCGTAGGTCTCAGGAAATTCTTTTTCTGGAGACACTGCAAGAATTCCACTTCCACTGATAGCACTGCCACTCTGAACTTTCTTGTTGCGATATAAATTTTAAACTCTTAACAAACAGAGAATGCCCTGGCCAGGTGGCTCAGTTAATTGGAGCAATGTTTTGTACACCAGAAATTTGTGGGTTCAATCCCCTGTCATGGCACATACCTAGGTTATAGGTTTGATCTCCAGTTGGGGCATGTACGGGAAGCAACTGACTCTTTCCTCTCCCCCACCCCTTCTCTCTCCCTAAAATCAATAAACATATCCTCAGTGAGGATTAAAACAAAAAGAAATTTCTAAGAAACTTTGACCCTCCTCCCTTTCCTGCCCAAAACTTTCAGATAGAGAATTGTGACTCAGGAAAAATATTTTAGAATGCTCCCTTAGCCTAATTTGAAGTAAGTATGGTAGTAAATAGAGTGTTTCAGGCAGGTTCCTCTTAGCTAGATGCTCCCTGTGTCTCAGTGTTTCCGAGTCACCTAGAATTTCCTACCACGTGTTTTCAGCTCTTCCTCAACTACCTGTAGATACCCATTCTCAGTTCTGAAGTCTAATACCTGGTTACCCCCTCTTTTTCCTTTATCCAAAATGTCTTAGCTGTCCAATGTTGCCTCACTGTCACTGGAAATTTTCATGCGTGTACATGTATTAACCTTTGATTTTTCTCCTGTTAATCTGTCTCTGTTAATTTGGTTATTAGCCCAACCAGAAGAACTTAGAAGATGGGGTGGGGGGTATAAATATTAGCTCCCACACAATACAAAGCTAATATATTTTAAAAGAATAATAACAACAACAATAGCTAACATTTACTGAACCACAAGCCAGGTAGAACACTAAGAGGGTTCCATGCATGATCATATTTAATCTTCACCACAACTCGGTTAGGTTAAGTAGTATTTTTAACAATGCATATAAAGGAATTTAGTACTACATTTTTAATACATTTAAAAATCATTCTAAGACTCGGAGAAGTTTTGGTTCCTAGAGCCAAAGGAAAGTTAAACTGATGTTAAATGCTGATATCTACTCTTAGGAATGATTATGAAGAGACTCATACTTAGCTACTTTATGCCCTTCTCTAGCTGTATCTTTAACTGTGCTTAAAATAGCTTACGTTTATAAGCCAAACTATTTTACAAAGATGGATCTTTCAAAATGTTGTTCATTTAGTAAATTATGAACTTACAAAGATCAAAATGTTTGGTGTTTTTCTGCAAACTATAGACATAAATTTTTCTTACAATGTGATCATCAATGACGCATCTCCTTTTATACTTCACACTCTTTATTTTATATTTAATACTTCAGCTGCCTGCATGCTACTTCCCTTGTGGACTTGGCATTGCTTAATTCTTGGCAATAGTTCATTAACTGGAGTAAAATGAATTATATTCTTCCTTTTAGAGCTCATACTTTTAAAAATGAGTTTTTCAGTGACTTTTATTTAAAGTTAATGGAATTGAATTCTATTGAATATCTGAGATAATGTTTATTGCTTTCTGCCTAAACAAGAGAAGAGTTCCATGCAATTAATATTACTTATAATCCTAGGAAATGTTTGCAAATACTGTGCTGCCCATGAGACACGGAAATCACAAAGAACAACTTTTGGTGTATTAAACTTAGCTACCACCCTTCTGCTTCATAGTGATATTAAATTTTGTTTTACTAATGATTTTTGAGCTCTATATTCTTACTATTATAACCAGAATTACATGATTATTTTTATTTTATTTTAACAATTGTCAGACCATCAAGTCAGGATAGGCACTTCAGTGCTGAAGGGTTTAGTCCACTCCCAGAAGCAGTTAGAAACCAAACTAAAAAGGAATGCATCCTTAACATGTACTCTTTCTTCAATATCTGCTCTTCGATCCATAAATACATGTTCATCAGGCAAAGAGTATTCGCCACAAAATTTCTAACATGAAAATATAATGTTTTATAAATGTAACACATTTGCAAATTCACTTTTAATAGTTTGCCAACTGCCAGCATGATTCCCACTTTTTTTTTTTTTTTAGCTCCAGAAAATAGTATCTGTGTTCAAATGGTAAGTTGTACTTTTCGTCACATTATTGAATTCTGTGTATCTTTCCTTTACTACATATTTAGGTTTTTGAGCTATATATTCATTCTTGGAATATTCTTTCCCAAAAGCTGTTCAGTGGAGCAATTCTTCCCTTACCTCTCCCTTACACTTCATTTACTATAAAATATAGCTGATGTGCTTGAAATGTCGACTATTTCTCACCACTTTAGATTTCTTCATACTAATCTCAGACTCTTCCCCTCAGCATCTGGAGAGTCCCAATTTATCTTTCAAAGCTCAAATCAGTAATCACAATTTTAAAATCTTGGCTTCCCTAGGCTGTGCTGGACTCGCAGGACAGTGTCTTCATCATCTACTCCCCTCACTGTATACATGTCTTTCACTCTTGACAATAAGCTCTTCAGTGTTTACATGCATTTTATTTATCTCTATATCTTGAGTGATTACCAGAATTACATGATTATTTTTATTTTATTTAAACATTAGTCAGGCCATCAAGTCTGATAGGCACTTCAGTGTTGAAGGGTCAAAATGGTCCTGGAGAAATGGTGTTTATTCAATGATTGGATTAGTGAAACCATAAATGATAACCTGCATAAGAAGGTAGATGTTACAGTTTGACAGACATTTATTGGGTTGGCAAAAAATTTTGTTTAGTTTTCTCTGTGAAATAAAAGTTACCTTTTTCATTTCCAGCTATAACTTTACTAATTTGGTTGGACTATACCGGCTATCTCCTGCGTGGTATAATGTTGCTTGTTCTCAATTAATGTTTTGATTTGATCACGACCGACTTCAGTTGGTCTACCCAAACATGGAACATCACGCAACAAGAAATCTCCAACATGAAACTTCACAAACCACTTTTGACACAGTCAGTCACAGAGCATTCTCCATACACTGGACAAATAAAATTTTTTTTTCATTTCAGTTGTGCTTTTTACCTTTCTTGAAATAATAAATAAAGCATAATATACTGAAAATGTTGTGTATATTCTTCCATCTTCAATATTAAAATGGCTATACAAAAATTCACCAATTTGGGGAGTTTTTTTAATAATGCACACTGATATGACAGCTGTCACAATATAATCTAATGAAATTGTTTTGAGTGAAGTTGTTCTAAGCACTACTAGAGACATCATACAGGAAAAAAAAAATGAACATTTTGGCCAACCTGATATTTTTATGTTTTATAAATTTTCTTTCTATAACAGACAAATGCAATAATAAAAGTCATATAAGAACAACTGTCATCATAATGTTCATGATGAGACTATTCAAGTCACTTGCTGAAAAGCATATAGTTATTAAGAGGTACAAAAAGGACTCAGAAGTCAGGTCTGTGATCTAAAAACACCTTGGTCTTCACTGTCAGGTGGTAATATACGATGCCTGTGTTTTCATTTTCATTTTTTTTTCATTTTCTTAACTCGCATTTCCTTATTTCTTTAATTCACAGTATTAATAAGTCATTGCCACAGAATTTTTGTCTTAACATAATAAAAAGTTTAAATTTTGATTAATAAAAATTTTGGCATATAAGCCAACACAAATTATACATGATTGGGAAATTTTAATTGCACAGGCCAAATATAGCTATATTAACTATAAATTGAGAAGTAGAGTCAGAATAAACACATGATGCAGCTATTCCAAATATGCACATTTTCAGAAAGTTAATTTAACCCCTTTAATTTGAGCAAAGTGTATGGGGTGGGGTGTGTGTGTTTGCTTCTGTAGAATATAGTATAGCTATATACAGGTTTTTGTGAGAGTTTGGATATCATTTACATGTAATGACTTGATAAATGCTAAATATATGAAAAATGCTTGCATAATAACTAATGAATTTCTTTTACCTGAGCAACTTACATAGAAATACGGCTTTAAATTTCTGAGTGTTTATTGAGATATTTTTAATACATTGTGTTTTGAAAAATAGTGTGGGTAATTCATATACAGATAATCACATATTTTGACTTCTTGCCAACAAAAATAATGTTCCTAAACATTCATTTCTATTTAATTTTGCTTTCTGTTATGTTAACATAATATCAATCAGATGTTGTGTGATAAAATTAACATTTTGGTTAAAGTTTTATACAGGAAAGAAAGTATATGTCTGCTAATGTAACTGGATAGCCAATAATGATAATGAAACTAGCTAGTCACCAAACAGTTCTTTGGATGTAAATTGCCTGCTACTCCTTTCATGTGCAATATAACTCCTTAATCATTTTTGATATTTTCATAGAAATTCATTTAAAATATTGATATATGATGACATGATAGCAATGATTAAAACACTTCAACCCATTAAATTATTCTGCATTTATTAGTTAGATTTTATGTTGCACAGATCCACTACCTACTGTTTTTGTCAAATTGCTGGCTTTTGATGTTCAACATATGTGAACAGTGAATCTATTAATTTTATAGTATTTTTCCATGTTAGCACAAGGTTTAACTAGAGTGAAGGTTTACATAATTAACAGTGGATTCCTATTCATAC
Source organism: Mormoops blainvillei (assembly GCA_004026545.1). Lineage (NCBI taxonomy): Eukaryota > Metazoa > Chordata > Mammalia > Chiroptera > Mormoopidae > Mormoops > Mormoops blainvillei. The sequence goes on along the minus strand of PVJD01005331.1, from coordinate 58,602 downwards.
AGATCATTTGATTCACTAAAACTGCCACCACACATATACGTAATTTTAGGTGTAATATCGTGCTTACATAGAGATTTCTTAAATTTAATCTTTATCGTACTTTTTTCCTTATCCATTTAGTCACGTTACACACCCCTCCTCCCAGCAATCACCACGCTGTTGTCCATGTCCATGAAGCCGTTCTCCTTTTTGCTCAGTCCCTCCACCCACTTACCTCCCCTGTCCCCAGCTAACTGTGATCTATTCGCTATGAATCTGCCTCTGTTGTCCTTGTTGGTCCAGTTTGTTCATTAGATTCCACATACGAGTGAAATCGTATGGTATTTGTCTTTCTCTGGCTGGCTTGTTTCACTTAGCGTAATGTTCTCCAGATCCATCCATACTGCTTGCTGCAAAAGGTAAAATTTTCTTTTTTACAGCGTAGTAGAATTCTAATGTGTAAACATCCCATAGATGTTTCATCCAGTCATCTATTGATGGAAACTTGGGCCACTTCCGTATCTTAGCAATTATAAATATCCATATCTTAGTGATTGTAAATAATGCTGCAATGAGCATAGGGGTGCTTATGTTCTTTTGAATTAGTGTTTCAGTTCCTTTGAATATATTCTCAGAAGTGGGATTGCTGAGTCAAAAGGCCGATCCATTTTTAATTTTTTGAATTATCTCCCTACTGCTTTCCACAGTGACTGCATCTGTCTGCATTCCCTCCAACAGTGGAAAAGGGTTCCCTTTTCTCCACATCCTATCATCTTCGCCAGTACTTGTTTTTTGACTCATTGATGATAACCATTCTTACTGGTGTAAGATGGTATCATTGTGGTTTTAATTTGCACTTCTCTGATGATTAGTGACATTGAACATCTTTTCATATGTCTATTGGCTATTTGTACTTCCTGTTTGGAGAAGTGTCTATTCAAATCCTTTTTTAATCTCATGTCACACATTAACTACTAAAATTCTGCAGCATACCAAAAAACACATTTTTTGATCTGATAAAAAAATAAGTATACTTTTGATTAATTCACACCAGATAGCTATTGATGTGTTGGCTCTTAATTATTTTTTTCTTTCTAGCAACCGAAGGGAAAAGAGGATAGTGCACTTGACTAAATAGCCAGGTAACTGGATATTTTAAAAATTCCTGTGACACACCAGTTGAAAACTGCTGTACTAACATACTCCCAGTAATTAGAAATCACATTTTCCCTCCAACTAAATTACAGAATATTAGTAAATGTGCACACATATCATCAGAATGTAGATTGATTCTCTTTAGAAGTTTAGGTTCATTTGATTTCATCATTGTTTCCATGTTGTCAGAAGTCTCATGAGTGTTTCCTAAAGTTAATTTTTATTATTTTGAGGCATCATCTGATGGATTAGGTTGAAACCAGCAAGCCCACAATATGCACACACATGGAAGAGAAACTTGTAGCATCCAATGCTTATTTCAATTGTTTTTTTGTTTTCATAAGCACATAAAAGTTTAAAATGCACTTAAAAGTTCCTTAGCCTTCAGGATATATTTCTTATAATAAAAACCACCTATACTGTATGTATATACAGCACAATAAATAACTCCTTAATGGAGGCTGTTTTATACATTCTCAAATCACTTTTTCTTTTGCCCTTGCTAAATTCACACATATATACTCATTTTATAAACAAATTGTATCAAAATACATATCAAAGACCACCTTTAAACTGTGATTGAAAATGGGGCAGCATACAGCTTAAATAGAACTGCAGGAAAGGATAACATTTTGCTAAGCCATTCATGTTAACCTTATTTCTGTTGCTTTGGCCATGGGTATAGGGAAGCAGGGTGGGTGGGTCCAGTACTTACAGTACCTTGCAGCACAACTTGCAGTGCGACCTTCCTCTTTCACAAAGCAATGTTCAGAACAAATGTTTAGTCCCTAAGGTAACTCAGGTAATCCTCCCTGAAGACCTTCCAGTTCACCACTGAGTATAGCTATTTTATCTCATTTGAAATTATAGTTTACTTTTCTATTTTTAAAAGGTGCATTTATAAAATAGTTTTGGAACATTACAAACATTTTATTTAAATGGGTGACTCAAGCATGTTGGTTTAAATTAAACCACATGCTTGGGAAATTCATAGAGCTCTGTAAGGACTATATTTTATGAAAATGCAGGATGCCGAGCAGCAAAATTTAATCTGGAGGGCACTTGTCCTCAGTCATGCAAGACAAGATGTATTAGCCATAAATGAATTGCAGCCGTGCTACTTCAGTTTCTTTAATTTTCTAAACCAAGATTGTAAAAAGAATCAGTGGCACCGAATCCCACTGGCTATGGTGAAAAGGCAGTGCTTAGAGATAAAGAACAATTTATCTTACACTGTAAAAAGGAGCAGTTTTGGCAGATAGTAAATTACATCACAGTATAATATACTCTAGAAAGAACATTACAAAATATGGATTTTTTTCCCTTAAAATTTTAAGAGTACTGAATCAGTATATGTTCCCAAATAAAGAGAAAATGAGAGTGTTAATTGCAAATTTCAAATATTAAAAATTTAAATTACAGTCTAGCAGGGCATGTGCGTATGCATTTATGAGACATTCTTAGCAATGAATTAGTAAGAAGAATATATTTCACATATGTAACTAAAATGGTAATTTAAGCTTCAAACATTCCATGTATTTCCACTATTAAATCAAATTGAATATTGACAAATTAGCATTATGAGTTTTTTGATGTTACTTTGACTTATCAGGTTATAGTTTATGGATTATAGGGTTTCGTGTGTCCAGATTTTAAATAAATGTCTGGTGACTAGCATTTGGGTGGTATGGTAGTTTCTCCTCAGTTTGATATCCTGACCTTTATACTGTTTTTGTATGTATAACACTATTGGTGATGACCTGATTATGTCTCTCTTGTTTATTGTTCTGATTTGGTACACCAACAATATTTAACACATTTGTTTAAGAGAAAGTGCATTCATTTTTAAGCTATGGTTTTTGAACTCTATGTGGAGGGTGGGAAATATCTTTCTAAAGTCATGGAGCTAATGAATGATAGAACTGCCCACTAAGTTTGGACTTTAAGTATATATCTAATCTTTCTCTGCCTCAGACAAAAGAAGAACTTTTGTAAAAAGCAGATATATTAATTTTTGTCTGATTTTTCAGATCACTGAACATGAATAGTTTTTAATTTGTCTGTAACCAAGGTAACACTGATATTAGATGCCTTATAATTTAAAAGCAAAACAAAACACATTTTTTGTCTATATTTGAAATAATTTCACACAGAATGGTCATGAAAGTTCCAGTACATCAATGTTCTAAAAAATTAATACAAACATAATGCAACATAAAGTGTCAGTAAAACATGCATACTTTCAAAACATGCATACTTTCAAAAAAAGAAATGTTAGGAACTAGATTATTCTGTCACTCTTAAAACACCCATATTGCTGAGATTATTGGCAGCAAAGAACTGTATACGCAAAATGGTTAAAAGGTAAAAAATATGTTTTAAGGCTAGAGATGTCATTTAATTCTCTTTCTAATTCAGTATCAGTTATAATTTTTCATGTTATGCATCCCTTCATTCTGAGATTATATGGTATTCTTTTTTTTATAGAAAATTGTATGTATATTTTCTAAAAGTAGTTCATTTTGTGTCACATACAGATATATTCCAGGTCAAATTATAACCCTGAAGTCGTATCTACCATATACCATTTTAATTCTTTGAGACTCGCCCTACACATCAACTATGATGAATTTACCATCATAATATAATGTCATACACAGGGAATAAAAAATATGCATGGAAGATAGCAAAATTATTAATAATATTTGCCTGAGGTATTTATTATACTAATTCAATAAATATCATCCCTATATAACAAATAAAATATAAAGTATGCATTTTAATATTAAAAAGGCTCAGTGCAGAACTGGCAAATACATTAAAATCACCAAGATTTCAACCCATCACTTGAAATTAAAGAACGAAGTATTTGAGCACACTAAATGGCATTAATATTCTTCCAAAAGTTTATTTCTCTTACAATGTTTCTGCATGCATACAAACAGGGACCTACTTCTCTACTAGATGAAGATAAGATTTTACAGAGGTACGAAGCCTTGCTCTTTCTACATGTATACATATATCAGAATGATAAAGGGAGCAGAGCTAATTATTTTTGTAGGCTTATTTTGTATAAAGAACTAATCAACAGGAAAAAATAAGATTTTATTCTCAGTGGTAACATTCTGTTCTAAATAAATATTTTATTCACCATTTAACTTTCAGTCTCAAAAGTAGAGAAAGCAATTACAAAGAAGTAATCCTTGTTAGAATCAAAGTCCAGAGCAAACATGTTCAGGGAAGTTTTCAAGATTCCCTAGCTTGTTCTCTCAACACGAAAATCAATTATATGGCTCAAAACTAGACTGCAAGCAGGCTTACCCATTGGCCATCTAGGGTGATAGTAAACAGAGAAATTGACCGTGAACTTCCCCATCTCTTTCACACAGAGTTTTGTTTTTCAAAATTTTTCTTGCTTTTCCTTCTTTATGTAAAAAAAAAAAATCTGGTTCTATGACTACATGTCATGAGAATGGTAGAAAGAGCTTCTCAAAGCTCCTATAGTCCTCAGTCTATAGACTGGATCTTCATGTTCTTTTACATATTTTCATTGATCCCAACTCTTTCCCATGTTCTGGAAGGCCATGCAGATGGGCCTCAAATGGGGAAAATGCCTGTCTGTCATCTGTACGGAATGGTCTGCATAGGCATACAACACAGGTGCAGTGGCACACAGTTTGCTATTTCTTGAACAAAAAATAGACTTCTTTCCCATGCATGTATTTGATGGCATCTTTCTGTTAAATATATCACTGTTCTATCATGACAATGAGACATAAGCATTTATCAAGAGTAAATGTATAGCACTGCATTCAATATCCAAGTTTAACCACTGTAGTAAACTAATGGCCTAATTGAAGGAAGCTCATTATTATGACATTGTGAAACAACCACCATAAAAGTGCTTCATGAAAGTGAATATATATGCTTGGAGGGTGAAGAGTTACTGCTCTCAGTGCTGTTTATTCATTATTTCCTAATAATTTCAAATTTTACCACTTGTGACTTTACAATCCATTTCTAATTTCCAGTACACAGTTCTGAAAATTTATTTTCTAAGGGATGTTACGCCTAATAAACTGCTTCTACTTTTTAGCAGAAGTTGCCAAGAATAAAATTATTTATAAATATATGTTAAGTTTGATCAACATTATTCTTCTAAGATGTAATAACTCAATTTTTTCTTACTATATAATATATTAGTTTAAAAACCAGCAACCAAAGAGACACCAATATTTAAGTTTTAGAGAAAAAATAATATAATTATAGAGAAAAATGAACAATGCCACAAAGTATTTGATTATTTCTGAGAAACCCTTTAAGGTATAGTCAAAGAACATTTTTTTTTTCTTTTTCTTTTTGATGGTGAGAGGAGGGAGGACTAACACCCACACAGTTTTATAACTATCATAACAATGTGAAATTCTAAGAAATACAAATAGAATTTATAATGACTGATACCTTTCATCTATAAATTATAAAATACTGCATATCTTATGTGGGCATTAAATTATCAGGTGTTACACACTATGTCCTGAAAACAAGCTGTAATTTTTCTTACTGTTGTGATGGTGGTGATTCAAGTTTAAGAAAAACTGAGAGCAGTTATGTAGGTATAACCCAAAGGTATTTTCTTCACTAGTTTTCACTAAATTAGTACCGTTTCCCCTCTTTAGGTTCACCTACCCCCTCCTTTTTCCTTCTTCCAATGATTTCAGATGGGTGGTTAGTAGGAGCAATATATAATCTAAACATTTTTGTTATGCCAGTGAAGGAAGCACTGGGGAAGGGCAGTTAAGAGTACCACAGAAAATTCTTAATAATGCTATTTTTTTGTCTCATTACACGTTGAAATACTGGTTAAAGTATGCACCTGTATGAAAATTACAGGAAAAAGTAAAATTTTGTACTTAAATAATCACTGAAGGGGAAAAAATGGCATACATGTAACTAATATAATAAATGGCTTTCTGGAAAATTGAGATAATGAGACATAGTTACACAAGAAGTCATTGTAATAACTGAGATTAAAATTAAAATTTTAATAAGCTTTTTATCAACTCACTGTGTTCTATATAGCGAGCAGGTTTTAAAACAGCTTAACATAGAATTTAGGTCAATTAATCATAGAACTTAACTGGCATCAAATTTATTTCTCAGTAGAATATTACAAGACATTGCTTAGCTTATGTAATTAAAATTGTCTGAAAATTTTAGTGATGTTATCTGGATCATAGAAAATTAAAAAACATACAAAAATCTATATAATGTGGGTCTTTCATGTTCCACCAAACATCAATATTTTATTGCTCCTCTCAAAATGCTTTGATGGCAAGATACAGAGTAAATTCTCAAATTAATTGCAATGATTATAATAATAAGAATACAAACCAAAGATTAGAAAACCTTAAAAACAATACCAGAAAATTGCATATAGCACTTTATATTATACAATCTTATTTTGCAAAGTGGTATGGTTAAAAATAAAACCTTTATTGATAGAATTATTACTTTATCTTGTTTTTAAACTTCAAAATAGTATGTTTTACATATTGAACTTTAAATTAATGTTTTAATCAATCACTTAACTATCTTTCTGAGAAGAGATTGCTGTAGACTTTATTAAATATATATTTTTAAGATTTTATTTATTTATTTTTAGAGAGAGGGGGAGGGAGGGAGAGAAACATCATGTGTGGTTGCCTCTCATGCACCCGCTACTGGGGACCAGGTCTGCAACCCAGGCATGTGCCCTGACTAGGAATTGATACCGCAACCCCTTGCTTCGCAGTCTAGTGCTCAATCAACTAAGCCATGCCATCCAGGACAAATATTTTTAAATGAGTTACTTAAAAGCAATTATCTATACACTGATTAACAATATGCAGTTATAAACATGCCACTTAATTCACTAGCACAGAGTCAGCCCACAGTCCAACACTTGGCAAAGTCAACTTCTAAATCCTAAAACTCTCCAGTTTCATGTATAAGAAAAATTGTCTTCTACATAATATTCCAACAAGGAAAATCATTTGGATTCCCAACCTACAGATCTAAGAATAATAGGCCACAACAAAGGAGTAAGTTTAAACGTGGTGCTTAACTGTGTCATAATTGCAGGTTGGAGAGGGTATAGGGGATTAAATGGTAATGGAAAAAATACAATACATTTTTTAAGTGATGTGAGACATTTCCACATTTGCTAAGAGTCCACGACCTAAAAAGAAATAAAAATTTTCCATAGCTCCAGATTAAAAAAGTAAATTTAGATTATTCATATCAAAATAAAATCTAGATGAAACCAGTTAAAATTCAGTTCAGTATTTAGATTTGCCTTATTTGTTTTAAAGTGGCAAGACCACTACGTCGTACAACTCTGAGGATCATTCATATTTTATTCAATTTGAATGATAATTCTGGGACTGTTTAAAAAGTGATACCTTAAGTATAAAACACAAAATCAAAACTAGTAAATGTTTATTAAATGAAGCAAACATAAAAAGATGTAAGGAATAACTAAGACCTGGTAGTAAACTGATATTTTATTTATCTCAAAACACTTTCAACAAAATAAGACAAAAGGTCATCAGTCTTTGGAAAGCATAATATGCCTTTGATCTCCTCGTTGCCACAAGATCTATAACTGGTGGGAGGATGAGGCAGAGGCTGCAGGCATTTCCCCCGCAATTCTGTCCTCCCTGAGCTGAAAAGTGCCTACACTTTTTAGATGGCAGCCCAAAATGAGGACCACAATTCTCAGCCTCCTTTTGTAACTATGGGTATGTATCTGTCTAAGTTCTGGCCTAAGAATTGGAGAGGGGGTGGAAGTGATAATTTGTCTGGCAAATGGGGAATGTGAATGGCCTTCTCCTTTCCTGTCCTTTTTTCCTATTGGCTGGAATGAGATGTGCTATGGAACAAGAGAGGCCTTAAGCCTGTCTGGGGATAGAGGAGATACAAACCCTTCCAACAGGCAGAAGAAGCCTGGTTCTGTGATAATCAGGAATACTACACTAGCTCTGAACTACCTACATCTGCAAATTAACGTGTGGTTGAAATCAGTTTCCAGCTTCTTTAATAGCTGTTATTTACTGTTTTCTATCACTTGTAGTCAAACCTATTCCTGATAGAGAAGTGAATACTCAATTTGATTGTTTTCTGGTTTATCGTTTTTTCCCTTTATCTTTTTCTAACTTAGGCTGTCTTTGACTAGAAGAACAACTAGAAAGGTTAAAAAGATAATACCAGCTGAGAAAATGATTTTTCCAAATTTAGAGAAACTGTTAGCCAGCAAATGTAAAAGAGGTGATGAATGACAATATTGGCTTATACTTAATCAAGAAAAAAGTATAAAGTACAAAGTATATCACCCCGAATATTTGGAAGTTAAAAGCAGCTGATGATTTTGACACCATTGTAAAATTGAAAGAGTACAGCTTTGAGTTGCAATGCTCTTTCAATCTAATTTTCTAATAAAGAATTATTTCAGGTAGGATGTGTTTTATTTTAGCACTTACATAAGTCCACCAATTCTAAATTCCCTTTAATCTTGGATGGAACTTTCCTTTATATATTACCAGTGGTAAAAATTCATCCAATGTACTATTATAAAATGATTTGGTAATAGCTGTAATTAATATATGTTGTTAACAGTAGTTCTACAAAGGGTCTGCCGATGTCCACGGCCTCCATTTACATCATGGGGAATGACAGACAATTATATTGCAGATATTTCAGTAACGAAAAACAGGTCTTTAATTAATTGTATCTTCTTTTGTTAGGTCTTATAAAACACTTGGTTATAGCTTTGAAAGAAAGCATTCTCCAAGATTGAACACTCATTCCAATAAAATCAAACATACCTTTTGTTCTTTTTCCATGTCTTCTAAGAAAACAATACTCCTAATTTCATTTTGTTACACATTAGTGCAATAGTTGAAGACATTTTAAGTGGCAACTAAACTCCACCCCTGTTCTCCTAACAAGGCACATAACTCACATGAAGTCATAAAAATGTGAATATCTTGGACAGAGTACTTACACACACATAAAAGAACAACCACACCATTACTACTTCCTGACTGACCATAAGTGTAAAATTCTGAGGATTTTAAGATGTAACATGATTTCAATGATCTTGAGATATGGGAAAGATGGGGAAGTGTCTTAGAATCAATGAACTACAGGGTATGTATATTTACTAAATAGTTATTTTGTGCTCAAACTGATTAAATTCCTCATAATGAAATATTTACTTTTAATAGAAAAGAATAGTAAATTAAAATTGATAGTCATAATCACCAAATCCTCCAATCTTACCTTGATTCTGGCCTAATTCTCCCAATGATACATCAGAATACCAACAAAAGATACTAGAAGGCTAAAACAGTGTTAAAAATTAGTTACTAAATGATAACTTTGTGACAGCTTGAATTATGTTAAGGACTACATCATGTTTTCTCTCAACTGTAATCACAAAGATCATTCAATAGGTTCCTTGTAAAAGATCTTTAAATCATCTAAACTCACCATTTAATAAGAAAAAAAATTCTTTCCTCCTTCTTCACCATTTCCCTTCCTAGCATGCAAGCTCCAAATAAGATCAAAATTGATTTTAAGAATAAAAGAATCTTTAGAGAAGTAAGCCACAAGCCTATAAATGCTAACCAATCCAGCCATTTCAGTCAATAGCCATCATGTCAGTAGACACTCTGTGTTCTGTTTCTCAGTTCCCCAAGCGGAGATGTGTAAAAGTCAAGCGTGCTGAGGTTTCAGGGGCGAGGAACCTGGTGTCTTTGATGATTGCTATCTTTTACGGCCGGGTGGGTCACTCACAATTCACAGCATGCGAAACAATGCAAGCTGTTTTTCATATGTCCAAACTGATTACATGCTGACTTCTTTCCAGTACTTTTCCAGTTTGGGTTTCAAGCACAGACACAGACACACAGACACACACAGACACACACACACACACACACACACACACACAAATCTTTATAAGAATAACTGAGTCAGAGTCAAAGATATTAGGTACATACATATATATTATATATATGTATTATATATATATATAATTCTCATTTCTACTTTAAAACCATTAAGCAGAATAATTAACTCAAATTTAATTTCACAATAATAAAATGTTATATAATTAAAGATGTTAGGTTACAATCCCTAATTCTGATTTGTGAGAAACACTAAAAATATTTCGAGTGTCCCTTCTATAACTTGTCATGGCAGATTAAAATCAAGTTGTTAGATCTGTGGGGACATATGACAATGCTTAAAATAAAAATATATGCCCTTGTGGAATACAATACAAAATAAGAAAATATGAGACTATTGATTGTAGGAAAAACGAAGTGTTCGTAGTGCGGAGAAGCACTAGCATACTCAGACAGTAGGATTTTCCTCTCATAGGGTCATAAATGGGAAGAAAGCAAAACATAATTTTCTTTAAGAGGAGAAAATCTTCAAATTAAAATGTGAATATGTAATCTGAAAATGATTTGAATTAAAATACTAAGACAACTTCTAGGGACCAGGTCCTTTGATGTTGTATTATTTTGCCGTTCTAATGCAACACACATATTGATACCAGAAGTTCTCTCACACTAAAATTACTACCTATTTGAATTTCCAAGTATAGGTACACCATACTGAGTTTACATTCACAGCAAAACTCTAAAAGTCAGAAGAATGAAGGATTGCCTCTCTAGCTTTCATCTACTTAGAGATTGTTTTGAAGATGACACTGGACCAAGCAAATGCTAAAACTGCATGTTCAATCCTAGTTATATTTCTATTAAACTGGAATCAGAACATGAATGTCCTTGATCTTCTAATATTTTTTACATTCACAGCCCTTTGCTACTTTTTAACAATTTCAGTTTATACTGAGGAGTACTTTTTGTTAATCAAAAAGTACTTTCATTCATTGCTTTTCAAAACAATGCAAATATTTCCTATTGAATATCTAGTATGTATGAGACATGATGCCAGATGCTGGGGATACAGAGATGAATGAGATAGCTCTACTCTCATGGGCACATGGTTTGGTAGAAAAGGCAGAGATAACACAAAACTCTCATATAGTATGATGTGTAAAATGTTATATTAGAAGTATGATTAAATACAATGTGAACACAGTTGGCATGATTAATTCTGTGGAGGAGAAAGGTCAGGTAACTTTTGAATGTGTATGGGAAATGTTATTTTTAAAAACATCTAATACACATTACTATATGCTGTTTATACTTGAGTCTTGGCACAATTCTATTTTTGAAAAACGGGGTATAGCATAAGAAGAAAACACAAATAACTTCAACATTTATTAAACTATCTGAACCAATATCACTGAACATTCAAGAAATACCAGTGTCCTAAAGTTCATTGTACATAGTACACAGTGAGGTACTAAATTAGCATGGGGTGTTAAAGTGCCTCATAATTTGATGCTCTGTTTACATGGCTTGCTATCTTTCTGCATTTACAATCTTGACCTTATTTAACAGCCACATCTTCCAATGAACTAACCTTGATGTTTTACTTTGTTCTCACTCTATAAGTTGATATATTTCCATACATGGGAATAAGTAATGCATGAGAGACCACAAAGGGTGGGTCCTCATAGCTGAGACAGCCATTAAAAGAGAAGAGGGGAAACAAGTCATGCTACATTTTAAGACATAAAATCTCATTTTCACTTTCACTCATGAGGGCATAATACTACAGCTAATATTTTAAAGTGACTTATCTTGTCAGTACAAAGTACTTACAAAATTGCTTCTGACTTTGTCTCACTTTTAATTGCATGAAGATCTCAGGATAAATCTTATTAGCCCTCTTTCCTGATTATGCACAGTGTCCTCACCCATTTTAAAATATTTTAATATATTGGATTAGGTGTAAAAATGGGCATATACATTATAATGCAAAGCAAGCTTTTCACAACTTGAAAATAGCTAAAAAAAGTGAAACCATGAAATGCACATTATATTTATACTCTATGTTAATTCTAAAAATGGTAACTATATGGAAACAAAGATTTTTAAGACACTAAGGCTTTAATAACAACATATAATTAAAAATGATTTCAAAGGTTAACAGAAATTATACAAATGGATGCCTTTTATATTAACTAGAATTTGTGAAGATAAATAATTCAAAAAGTATGTGATATACTTCTAAATGAATATATCTATAAAATCCATTAAAATACTTCAATGTAATGCCAGTGTTAGGTTGTACATATATACTATTAAGATTATGGAAAACTTGTACTTGCATTCATTCTCTTACATGAAATGGTAAGAAACGTTTTATATTATCTTTAATATAAATCTTTAACTCATTAGTAAGCAATTAAATACTGTTATAAATAAATCAAGACATCTTTCAAGACAAATAGAAAATGTTCAACATATCATTCTTAATCACCTGTGGATATCCTACCTGATTGCATTGTCAACAAAATTAAAGCCAGAAATAACACCATTCCTTGTACACATAATGATTCTTATGACTTCATCCATTTCTTTAAATAACTCCTATACTGTGCGTATGAATCAGAAAAAGAAAATTTGATATGCAACACTTAGGACAAAATAATTTGGGTTGAGCAAGGATGTAGTGATACCTGATTTGGGCATTTGCATTTAAGTTGATAGGATAACATTCACTTGAAATGAAACATTAGAAACCCCAAAAGATCATGGCTGGAAATGGAGATTTGTTAAACTTCTATACAAAAGAGAACTTTAAAGTACTAAAATTGTTTAGAGCAAAAGAAGACTGAGGAAGGATATCTGGGGATGTATCAAGTTTTATAATAGAGAAGGAAAAGAAAAACAACAACTAGCATAAATGAAAAACAAAAAGAAAAGATTGAAGTTGAAAAATAGATAGAACCACACAATGAATCATAAATGCTAACAAAGGGCATATAGAAACACACACACACACACACACACGTCTGTCCAACAGAGAAATGTATTGAAGAAGGTACAAGATACAAGAAACATTGTACATAGGACAATGATGCCTCAATCCGCCTCAAAGTAGGCACCTTGGAACCTCACACAGTTCCATTTGCCATCATCAGCCCCCTCATATTTAATGGAATGTCATTGTCGGTCTGCAATGTTTTTCCTTTCAAAGGTGTCTTTCCTTCCTTTGGCAAAGCCAGAAGTTGCAGGGCACCAAATGTGGGCTGGAGGGGAGCTGAGTCACCTGGGTGATTTGATGTTTGCAAAAAAACTCTGTATGTGACATGATGCATGAGCTGGCATGTTGTTGTGATGAAGCTACCAATTACCGCTTGCTCATTAATGTTCTGAAAAACCAGAATGTTTCCGCGGAGGAATGTTCAAGCTTAATGCATAATGGATGCAGATTCATTGCTCTACTACTCAATCGTTCAGAATGCAACAGCCATACAGTGCACATGCTCACTTAATGGCATCTACGACCCCTCCTGACTAGAACAGTCAAGTTGTCATTGTTCACACATGCGCATTTCAGTCCACTATTCTTGGCTGACAGGTTACATCAATGTACTGCAATCTGTTCTTGCTATATTAACAATGACTGGACTTTTTCAGACTGACCTCATAAAGGTGTGTGTGTGTATACAGATAGATATAGATATTACATGTATATGTTAGGGTAAGAAGAATCAGTTATTCCTCGTAAGGGTCAAGTCTGTGAAGAGTTGGAGTACATGTTATTAGAAGGTGCTTAGAACCAAAAGATGAAGAACAAAGTCAGTGGATGAAAAATTGGATATAACTGGCTATAAAAGACAAAAGAAAATGCTGTAAGTCTGAGAAGAACAAAAGACAAAACAACTAAATTAAAGTCATTATATAGACTCCTTGAACATGCTTACAATAAAGTAGATAAGAAAACTGAAGTGTATCAGGGTGCAAATATTAGATAACAAAGGCATATAGAATGAAGTATATATTCACAGAGTCTACCAGAAAATAGAATAAAAGGACTAGGGCAGAGACGGAACATATAGTAAAGAGGTTGGGGGCATTGATCTTCTAATTAAAATTATAATTGAAGCCATTTTTTGAGAGACAAAAAAATGGGAAAAATTTAGAGACTCTAGATAATTAAAGTTTAGAATAGTTTCTATGGAAAAGCAATCAGAAATAATAAACATATCATCATAAAGCTCGTCATTTATACACTATACTAATTAAGAATTCATGTATATTAAATTGATGTTCTATTTATAGTACTGGTACAAATATTTTGTAAACACTTTACAATTCTTACAAATAAGTGAATTCCAAGTTCAACAAAATATTAAAATTTGTTGGGGAAAATTGGATTTTCGGAAAATGTTGCCATATAATGAACTGGATGTGCTGACCTCCTAGTGTCTGACTATGGTTATTTCTTGAAAAATATTTATTGAATGATTGTCAATTAGAATCCTTTGGGTTAAGAAAGCCTCTCATTTGTTGTAAAATATAGCTAATTACTTTCTAACCAATCATTTACATCTGCATATATTTTAGACAAATGTTTATTCTATTGGTTTAATGTATGTGCTTAAAAAAGCAAACTGAATATTCCCCTTTAAAAATACGTTTCAATAATGTGATTGATTACACTGTTGAATCAAGTGTGGAGATTAAATAATAATGTTTGAAGGGAGAAAAAAACCTATAAATAACTTCAGAGAATTCCATTTAATTGTAAGAATAAATTGGCTTGATCTGGGGAAAAACGAACATCTTTGTATCTCTTCATCTGTAAAATATAGATCCTAGGCAAGTTTTTCCACAGAAAAGGATACAGTAAAATAACCCATTAAAATATATGTATATATAAAGAGAATGCATATATCATATGCATAATATATATCAAGAGCTTGGCAAATTATGAAATGCTAATATACACTTCAATTATTAGTTTATGTAATTTTAGAAGTCAAAGTACAAACATACCAGAAAAAGTATACCTTCACTTTTCTTTCAACATATTTCAGTTACATTGTGATAAGATTTTGTTATTAACTCTCTGAATAGGAATTGGATTTTGTTTTATTTTACATTTGTTCACTCAATTAATGAACTAGAGTTACAGTATGTTCAGCTCTCCACAGAAATCTGCAGATCTTTTTCCTTCCCATATAATGTTTACATAGAAAGACTAGAAAATCTAGAATAGCATCTTTAATAAGGCTTCTTTAGAAAGGCAAGAATTGGGAATTTTGTAATGATGCATAGGGTACTAGTTTTATGAGGGTGATCACTTTGTAAGTTATATAAATGTCTACTTATTGGGTTGTACACCCGAAGTTAATATAATATTATGAGTCAACTGTAATTAAAAAATAAAAATTATTAAAATAAAATAAAATGATAGGCATATTACAATATAGTATATTAACTGAAGAACACCACCTATAAAATGTGACAATTCAGTAATGAGAAAACAATTTTTACTTTATAGTGTATAACAGCCTCCTAAGTCAACCTTATTTCAAAGAGAAATGTATCATTATTTTCTTTTGACAGTTAAGCAATGGTTTAAAAGTTTTTTTTTTAATTAGGCTATTTTAATTGTTTATACATTCTAACAAAGTGTGAGCAATTTTATATTCAATGCCACGAGAAAATAGTTTGCAATGAATGATTTCAAGACACAAAACTAAGCAGTCAAATTCTGTCTTACTTTGAGAAGGCATATTTGCCAGAATTTTAAAAACAATGAGTGATTCATCAGTTAAAAATATCTATTAGCAACACCAGAAAACAAAAATGTAAGTTGCTTGTATCTTCTCCCTCACAACACAATTATTAATATAGTCACTTCTAATAAATTTGAAAATTTTACCTTTGCATTTATCTTGTGAATATATAAAAACAAATGCAAAATAGATGCACTTATTTTAAAGGAACTGGGCACTCTTATTTTCAGGCAAGTTTGTGAAGATATGACTGTTCAATTCAAAGGGAAATTTAGAAATCTTTTTCTCTTATTTAGTATCTTTTCTTTTTTTACTAATTTTCTAAGTAATTATTGAAAGCACTGGAGTTAAAGGCAAATTTTTAATCTCTCTGCCTCAGTTTCCATACCTATAAAAGAAAAATAATAGTAGTACTAATTTGATAGATTATTGTAAGAAATTAATATACTTTATAACACCTAGATCTATGTGTCAGACACATACTAAGTATTCAGTAAATGGTAGTTATAAGTAAAAGGATAACAATTATTATTTCATGAAATTTCTTTGTACTAATCAAACCACAGAAATTTAATATCTACTGAATTACATTTTATCTTTTAGGCTCATTATTCAATATAATAAAATTTAGGTGATAGAGAAATGAGCTAGACTTTGGAAGGCATTCTTATATTTACAGAAACAGGAAGAGTCTATTTTTTGTTCTTTAGCGTAACAGTTTTCAACCTAGGGTCCACAAACAGCTAGAAGTCTCTGAGTCTCATTTATTTCATAAGTAAAAACTATTTTCATAATAATTAAGATACATTGATTGTCTTTATCATTATGTTGACATTTACAATGATGTTGCAAGAACAATGGTTCATAAAACCCCTGGAACTTTAACAATAATTAACTCAGAGACATGATGTGTGGTACTAAGTTGAAAAAAATCCTCAAACCTGAAGTAGGCATATTTTTAATATTCTAGATAATAAAATGTAACATACACACACAGGACTTGTTGCATTTTGAACTACAAAGGTTGTCTCGAAGACAGTACTTGAGTAAAAGACATGCAAACTGAATTAGTCACATTTTTCATGGAACTCCATATTTACTTGAAGGCATAACTGATGAACAAGATTGAAGTTATTCAGAGACAAGCTTTGACAGACAGTTATTTGGAAATAAAGCACTGTCCTTCATGATAGTTTTTGTTACAAGTTGCAAACCAGCAAAAATTAAAATTTCTGACATAATGATTCTGCCACAATGAGTTTGAGAGTTTTCCAGTTCTCATACTATTTTTTTATATGATAATGGTGATGATCTTAACAAAATTATTCTTTTTCTCATATTGTTTAATGTAATTGGGGAATATATGATTAACTGAAACAAATATATTCTAACTTACCAATGAATGACATTGCGAATTCAAACATGGGTAAAGATGTATTAAAGTGCAGGAAAAAACAATGGTTTTTAATGTAACAGTGGACAAAGTTTCACTGCTGTGGTCTGAAATTCCACATTGCAATTAATCATTTTGAAAATACCACTTGTTGAGTTTTGGTGTAGTATAAAGAAGAATATTACAGTTTTCTGAAAAGACCATTAATGGATCATCGTCTTTCAGCTCTATATTTGATGAAGCTAATTTTTTTCAATACTCCTTCAAATACTGTGTTGTCACAGAGTGAATGAAGAATCAGAATAAGAATCTGTCTTCAATTAAGGCAGATATTAATGAGATATATGAAAAAAGTAAGACAGTGCCGCTCATCTCATTTTACCATATCCATAATTTTATAATAATGTTATTTATATTAACACATAATGGTTTGGGTTCTTATAAATGAACTGATGATAAATATTTTTAAATTTCTCAATTTTAATTTTTATATGATAAAATGATAGGTATAACCCACATAAAGAAAATATCTTTGGTGTCCTAAGCACTTATTATAAAAGTAATTTTACTTTATATTAGATTTATAATATCTTAGATTATAATAAAAACCCCAGAATAATTTTTGGAATAAGCAATTAATTTTCACAAAATAAATGTATACCACAAACAATAACTTCATATTTGACTTTTGTAGCAGGACCATAAGGAAAGTTTTTTCCAAGATAATTTTAACTTTATTAAATGATCATGTTTTGCCCAAATAATACTCCAAAGGTTATCATTGCCTTTCTATCATGTTGTGCTTTGAAATAATTTTTCTCAGTAATTCTTATATTCAGTGTGACAGATGGCTCCTAGGTTAGGTGCCTGAAATGGACAGGACTGAATTAAAACATTTGGCTGGAACTTATCTCAGGAAGCCAAGCTTTGTGGTAGGCAGCTGGACACCAAATTTATCAAAAACCCAACAGCAATCAAAGCAAAATTAATCTCAAAAGACACACATGTTCAATTTCTGAAGAAATTCTTATAATCTAGATCACTATATAATACTCATCCTTAAATATCACTTACATTCTGAGCATTTGTTTATGGTCTTTCCTATCTAAGCAAGTAGAACAAAAATGAGATGATAATTGAAATAGTCCATGTCCATATGGAAACTGTGTGGAAGGTAATAAGTACAGGGTGGGGCAAAGGTATGTTTACACTTGTGAGTACATGGAGTTTATTCTTGTATTATTATTTATTAATTATTGAATTAATTTCCTTACTAACAACAGTAAACCTACTTTTGCCCCACCCTGTAAAAAGTAAAGAAAAGATCAAATAAGAATTTTAAAATCCTTCCATTCATACAAAACATAAAGAATATAAGATAAAAAGAACTGGCTATGCTAGATTAAAAAGAAACATAAAATATTTTCACTACCTGAAACTTACATCTTGATGTGTATAAGACTTACGAAGTTGTTATAAAAAGTACAAAAGAAAGTTTTTAAAAGAGATCATGCTATGCACGCTATGTGTCAGGTGCATGATAGGGACTAAGCACCAACATGAAACAGAGAACACAGGGCAAGACCAGACAACTGAGGCAGGCAATCAGGAATGTAACAGAGTGGTGGCTGTGTGAAAGGGCATGAGGGCATTAGAAGTAAGTAGGCATGGCCAAAGGCACAGAAATAAGAATAATTCTGATGAAGAAGTATACATTTTGCGTCTTTCTGACCACACTGTTTAAGTCAATGATGTATAAAGATTCTAAAGCTACTAAATTCAGGCAAACATTCCTATTCTCTTGAGGTAATTTAATGGGGGAGCAGAAGGCAGGGTCGGCATTTGTAGAAGCAAGGTGTAATTTGCAAGATTTAATGAAGCCAAATTCAGTATTTATAGAACCAGAAACATTTTTTTCCTGTTGATTTTTCTAAAAGATTTGCAAAATTAACTCAGTCTTCACATATGCTTTGAAGATCACTTTGTCCTTTTTGTTCTTCCCAACTAAAAAAACATGGATCTGACATGGTCATAAATTTGAAGTTTATAAAAACCTTCAATAAAATTTGTATATTAGGTATTATGAAGACAATAATGCACATAATTCACAAAGGAAATACTTCTATTTATAATCACATCAACAGTACCGCCTATTAAATCACCTTTCTGTCAGAAAGCATCCAGCTATGTTATATACAGGGGGGAAAGAAATATTTAAAAAGAAATAGTTCAAACACCAATAAAGATTGCCAATCCAGAAACTTTCAAATATTGTTTATATGTGTCAAACTTTAGTAAAAATAAAAATATATATGTTTTCATCTTATACTATGAATGTTCATTTTCAAAGAGACAAATAGTTCCTAATAAAATATAATTACAAAGTAATTTGGAGATTCAAAATCTTCCACAATTGTACACATAAAGAATAATCCTGTCATCACAGAGGGGAAATCCAATTGTAATGGGCACCTAAATTCACAAATGCACATATGTAAGGACTGGAGATAGTATCTCGAGTGAAGCCTCTTCTTCACACACTTCGTCTCCCTCCCTCAGACTCACATAGCCCCCTAGCTTACCTCTAATACAGGTCTTATCACACCGGATTGAAGTGGCCCAAGTACTTGTTTCCTTACGCTGTGATGTCCTCAACAGTGGCATTCAGATCTGTGTTTGGCAGCAGGTATCCAACAACTTTTAACTGAGTGAATGAATAGGGACATTTGCCAGGGCCATAAAATCATTACCAAAAAAATTATATCCAAACAAATATAATATGTCCAGCTTGTACTTCTTGCCAGAGATAATAAATTCTTATGGTC
The DNA here is from genome assembly GCA_004026545.1 of Mormoops blainvillei. NCBI lineage: Eukaryota > Metazoa > Chordata > Mammalia > Chiroptera > Mormoopidae > Mormoops > Mormoops blainvillei. The sequence continues at coordinate 38,537 of PVJD01005331.1, read as the reverse complement.
AATGATAACATTTTTCTATGCATTAGACTGTTAGTCAAAAATAGATATTTATTATAATTGTCATATTAAATAATGTATTATATCTAATTCTTTAAATATAACAGTAATGCTATATATGCTGATTTATTTACTTTATGGTACCAAGGCAATCTTTTTATTTCCCAAATACTTTCTTTTTAAGTTAAAATTAATTTAAGTAATTTCATTCCAGATTTTATATATGATTTCATGGGAATAAAATATTGGCTGACCATTTATATTTAAATAAATTAAACTATTTCCAGACTTCTCTTCTTATACCTAATACATTATATTTTTGTGCAAGTCTTACCTTTGAATAACATAGATATATAATCATAGGCATGTTTATAATTATATGAAAAAGATTTTACATATGACTACAATATAATCAACCCTAAACTTGACTTCCATTATAATTATATTAATGCTGACAAATAGTGCGAGAGAATAACAAATGATCTTCAGTTTTAAAGTTTAAAACCCATTTGAACAATCACGTTGTGAGATAGTGAGGAGTTTATTATTAGTCTATGATGTATATAATTTGTAAAATATTATTTGTTTTGAATGGTAACAGATAAAACTGATATTGATAGTAGTTACCTACATTTCCTTAACTACATACACGAACAGTTTCTACAATTTTTTCATGTAATTTCTCTCCATTTCTTTAGGTCCCAAATTCTATTGACTACATTTTTATAGGTCCATCTGGGTACACGGTTTTATACTGAGAAGTATTCCCATGTTAATATTGATAGTCATTTTAACTACCTGCCGTTTGATTTTACTAATGAGCTCACGTTTTAAAACATGTAATGACCCTCTATAGTTCCCTATAGTTCCTGTGTTATATAACTGTATAACCTGTAATTCCCTATAAAATCTCAGAAAAAAATAAAGCGAATGTGTTGCATTTGGCAAAAATAATTTTCTTAAGAGAAGAAATTCACTATTTTACCCAATTTAATAAAGTAGAATTCAAATAATAGAAAAGCTTATGTACAGATAGGCTTTTTCAGGTAACGAGGGCAACATAATAGAATCATGGGGTTTTAGAACTAGAAGAAAAGTCAGTGCACCATTTTTCCAAGTTTTCCCTCTATGGAACTTTAATGTCGACTAATGTGAATAAATGATAACAGAATAAGATATTCCTTGGTAAAATACAGTTATTAAACATGGCATGCCAAGCCATCTTAAAAATTAACCTTGAACATTAGCATATTAAAAACTATAAAAATCTCTAAGTGTTAGATTTTAGTTAAACAAAGTCTTCTTTGACAAGCCCATTCCCACCATGTTTATAAATATCTAGTTTTCCGAAGCACTATATGTAAGTCAAAGACTTAGTCTCTGGTGGTTCTAAATCTAAAATCCATGGCCTTGGAGCCTTTGACATTCCTCCCATTGAGAGCTAGGGTCTGTGTCCCTATAACTTGAGTCTGAGTCTGAGTCTGGGCGGGCTTCTTAGCGGTGGGCTTGCTATTCGTCCAGTAGTGGAAGGTACAGATGCCCTATGCGAATCCTGAGGCTAAATCCTAGTCACCCATGCAGTTTCAGCCTGGCTCAAATGCACACACTTGAGAAACTCTCTCAAAACTCAGCAGCTTTGCTGTTAAGAACTCCAAATGGAAATGTCACATCTACGTACTTTAGTCAACAATCTCAACTGTTCTTGACTTTTAAGTCATCCAGCACCAGATGTTAGATAAATAAATGAATCAACCTCTAGATTAGTACTGTCCAAGATAATATTCTGTGATGATGGAAATGTTCTATATATTTGCACTGTCTGGTAGTGTAGCCAGTAGCCACATGTAGCTATCAAGCATTTAAAATATGGCTACTGTGACTGAAGAACTGAAAAATAATTTATATTTGATTTTAATTAGTGTAAATAAAAACATAAATAGTGGCTCTTCTATTGGACAGTGAGCATATAATTATCACCAGCCCCCAGACTTTTGCATCACCCTCTGCTGACTCCTGAGAGATCATAGAGCAAAGATAAATCATCCTATTCTTTTCCTACAGATCCAATGATCATTTCTGCATTACTCAACAATGTTTGAAATAATTTGTCACACAGCAATAAAAAACCAAAACAGGATTCCAACCTCTTAAGAATTACAGATAAACAAACTGAGGTCCAAAAATTGTGTTTTGCATAAAAATCTGTGACATGTTTGTTGAGAAACTTAGAATATAATGCAGAAAAGAGAATTTCAAAAATCCTATCAGCAATGGGTTCTTTTCAACAATTATTAAACTTGGTAATCTAAAACCCTATGATGAGTAACAGTTCTTTTTCACATAATTCGTTCCTGAAACATACTGCATAAGTAGCCATGAGAATAACTGTAATTCCATTAGTCAAATAAAGGTCCTGTCTACTATATATTGTCCTCCTTTAGAAATGCAAAAATTTGAAATAATGTTACTTGGATATGTTATTACATTAAATAGCAAATAATGCATGTATATTTGCTAGACATTGCTATAATGCTATACCATAATTCTGATATTTCTCCCATCCCTCAAACAATGCCATGATTAGTTTTCTAATTAAGACTTCAATATAATTATTAAGTAAAATATCTTTGTCATTTCTGGTGTGTTCAGTATACAATGTAAAGTACCAGAATAAATTAGAAACACAAATCAGCAACATACCCATTTCCCAGCAGTTTGACAGCTTTGTTATGGTTTAGATTCTCCAAGGACAGTCTCATGACCAAGATATTGATTTGCACCACTGCACTTTTCTGACTAATTATCACCAGTGCAGACCCTCCACTTAATCAGTTCATTCTCCCAGTAAGAGTGGCCTTCAGCTGAAATTCATTAGGCTGATAAATGACAACATTGCAGCTGCATAACAATTGCTTTAATTAAAAATATGTTGACAAAGATTAGAAGACTATTGTATGCTGAAGTACACTAAATTGACTACCAAAGTTTCTGTCCCTCAAGAATTCTGGCTTTCAGTGTTGTATGCATTCAACGTTTTCAAAGTTTTGAAAAAGAGTTTCCTCTTTACTAACATTTTTCTTGACAACTATGTCAGTAGAATGACCCTATAAAGAAAACTGGTTAGGAAAGCTGTCAAATTCATTGACCATTTTTTCCTAATTTATGGCCAGGTTATTTAAGATGCAATAAAAGGAGGTGGGAAAGCAGAGGATGCTATTTAAAATGGGGTTAGGAAAATTTTCTGTTGAAATACCTTGAGCACCTTCAAAAAGAGTTCCATGCAGGGAATACGGAAATGCAAGTAAATGGAATTATGTGAGCTTTACATGTAATATTTTACATAATTCTTATAACTTCCATATGAGGTAGATCCTATCATTATTATTACTATTCAATGTATCAATAAATGGAAACTTACACAATTAAGTAATTTGCAACTTGCCCAAGATTATATAGGTAGTCTACTGCAATCTGAACTAAAAGATGTTTTTTTCAGGGTGCTCATACTATTAACCACAAAACAATGTTTCCTCTAATACTTAGAGAGAGAGAGAGGGAAGACAGAGACAGAGAAATAGAGACAGAGACGAAACAACTCAAGTCCATTTGAAATAGACTTGATAGTTTATTTTCATCTGGTATGGTCTAAAGACAGTTTGTTTCTAGGTTTGAGTTAATACATCCAAGATTAGTTAAGTAAACAGTATATGCAAAAAACACAAATGATTATTATAATTGTTAATTTAATTAACATCATAATTTACCATATTTTGCAGTGTATAGTATTCACTGTATTGTCCAAAATTTTAGGGAAAAATAAGGATGCACATTATACATGAGTATAATGATTATATACTATGAGAATAATGATGGGTATAATAATCACGTGTATAATGTGCACAAAAATGTGGGTGCACATTATACACAGCAAAATACGGTACATCCTAGGCTTTAATTTTTTAAATGGCTCCAACACTTCATCAACTTATTTTGCATCTTCTTAATGGTTTTGAATATGGGAGTGAATGAAGACTTCTGAATATCAAGGAAAAACTTGACTACAAAGCTGAACCATATTGCCCTCTGTTTCCCCACTAGACAGCAGAAATCTAACATATGCACTGAGTAAGTCAACTCTCATGCTCTTAAACATATGCTGGTGGTATTAGCTGAGACCTTCAGACCAAGTCTCTATCTTATAGTTAAGAAAACCACTACTTATAATTTAAAAAAGAACATTATTCATTCTTTTTTAAGAAATATCTTTTCTGTTCTTGTTCATGAGAAAAAGGAGTCAATTATTCTTGGTAATAATTCCATGTCCAGAAAATTTTTAATATTTTAGTATATTTTGTTTACTAAGCAAATTGGCAATATATTTTATAAAGTATTCACTAAAATAATTTTAAAAGAAAATATATGGGCTTTTATTAAGATAACCTTAAAATATCTAGAAAAATTAGCTATGTTAGGATTACCGATTCAGTATTATTATAATTGCCAGTTGTAGCGTACATATTTTATATAATTCTCACAACAAACTTGTGGAAGTGTATATTATTATTTATTGATGAATGAACTGAAGACCAGAGAAGTAACTTAATAAAGATTCTCTCATGAGTAAATGACAGAATTTTATTTGAACCCAGGACTATCTGATTCAAAGGACTGTGAAATAATACCAACATCACACTGTCTCTCATTTCTTTTCAGAGCTGGATTAAATTAGGCAAATTTGTGGTATTTCTTTTATAAAAAAGTTTGTTTATAACTGTCATATCTAAACTGTAAAGCACATAATTTTATTTAAATGAGTTCTGTGCTAGTACTATATTAGACAAGTATCTTGTTAATTTTTATATTTCTTAACAAAAAATTGATTTTCAATATCTTATGAATTATGGAATTTATAAAAAATTTTTTTCACCAATGTTTTGCAGCATTAAAACTCTGTGCTATGCAGATTATTTCCTTAAGTAGAAATAGTTAACAGGGACTAAAACTAAGAAGAGTATATAATTAAAAAGCTAAGACTAATTCTAAATATTTGTCATTTATAAATTCATTAATGAGCATCTAGTATTTGTTTTTACTAAAAGGTTCTAGTTAAATTTTAATAAGTAGTCTACCATGATTAGTAATTTGTATTTCTTTTTTGAATTGATCATTTCTTTAAAAGCCTCATGCAGTTAGTAAGGCAGAAGAAAATCTAATTAAACTCTCTTAAATGGAACAATTACTCTTCACAATAATTGCTATCAAATTTAATCCAGATTACTCCCAGTTTTGATTAAATATGATTATTGATTACTATGAAAGATAATGTATTAAGATATAAATATATGTTTTGAGGAACTGACTTAGCAAAGAAAATTATATTGTTGAATAATAAAAGACCTAAGAAGTTGAAGCTTAGAAAACATTTATGGATTAAATGTATTGTAATCTAAATAGCTATAAATATTGCTTGAGTGTCAGTGAAAGAATAACAAGTCTTCAAAATGTCTATGGAATTAATCAAATTAGACTTTTGTAGAAGTGGATATTTATGTTAGATATCACTAAAATGTAAATTATGAAATTTTTATTTAAAAGGGAACATTATTGTTAAAAACAGAAAGTTGTAGACACATTACAAAATGTTGTTTTATTATCAGATTTTGAAAAAACAAGAATAGCAGGAATAAAGGCCATAAAAATGTGAGATGAATCAGAAACATAAGCGTCAAAAAGTTACATTTTACAAATGATACATGTGGCCCCCTTTTGTGTTCCAGGATAACACAACATAGAGCATATACCTGCTTTCTGATTCATCAGTGTCACATAGCATAGAGTTCACTGAATATCTAGACAATAAATATCTTCCCAGTTGCAAATGTTATGACTTTCAATTCCCAATTTTCTAGGGAGAGTTTACATTTGACTCCATATATAAATTTATATATTCAGAAATTCTCGTTACATTAGAAGATTGATTTGGCCTTTGGTCATAGATGACTATACCACTTACACATAGCTATTATAAACAAATATTTACCAATATGTTGACAATATATTCTTCAAATGTTATTTATTTCTTTATAAAAGGGTGATATTTACATGCATAAAGACTTTTGAAATTCAGGTAAGAGAGTGATTTAGAAATTAAATTATCTTTTTATGTATTAATTTACTTTTATATTATATTTATGAGCTCTCTAGAAAGAAAACAAATCAAAGTACCCTTTCTTGTCACTCTCATTCTAACTTTAAAAACGGTACTAAGAGCTTTGAGGGCACAATTATTGCTATACTAGAGTAGGCAAAAGGGCCATCCATTCCATTTTCACTAAACAACTACCACATTGATCTTCTTCAGAGGAAAATATGAACTATATGCATGCAAAGCATTTACTCACAATATACTATGTTCAAATAATGTATTTAAGAATATTCATGACCTGAGAAAAGAATGCATTAGAAAAGAGTTTTAACTTTGAAATGAATTGGAATGCATACTGTTGCTCTTAATGGTTTTGAAACTTTGGGCAAGCAAATTCATTTTTTGGAACTTATTTCTTCCTCTGTAAAATGAGAATGATAAAAGCCTACCTCATGGGAAAGTCAAAAGAATGAGAAGAAATGTTATCAAACAGCGCCTCATAAATAATGAGCACCTAGTAAATGATAGAGAAAGTTTTTAAAATTCGATTATTCTGACTTCTATTACCAGAGTCCTCTAAGGATGTGAAATACTTGTATGGGAGAATTGCTTAAAGTTAGAGGGATTGAGGTCAAGAGTGCAATCTAAAGGTAAGGCAACAACAGCATAAGTGAAAAGGTTGGGAAGAAACTAACTTGCTTAAAACAAGAAGAATCGCTTTACCTCCAAGAGGGAAGGATCGAGAAAACCAGGATATTACAAACCTGGAGACTGTCAAGAAACAGGTGCCGAACATGGCTGGTAGAGAAAGAGCATTATTTAAAAAAGATTCTGAGAATGTGAATATTTATGTCACATTTAACATGTTTAAATGTTTTAAACTAAGTTTAGACCTTTCCTTTACCAAAACAAATCCTTTGTTATACACAGGGGTCTTTCCCTTGTGGAAGTCAAGGAAGAGATATTGATTAATGTGGTATAAATCAGTGATTGCATAGTTTCAAATAAGGGGAAGTGAACATTAAAAAAAGAGTATTACTGTGAATTTACAGAGTATTGGAGAAAGCTTTGAATTTTGTAGGATGTGACCCTGTAACTTCAGCAGCATTATCCAGAACACAAGCGAGTAAGATTCCAGACAATGCAGACAGGCTGCCCAAGTTAGAACGCTGGCTTCACTTACTAATTTGTGTGCTTGGGCAAGTTACTTATCCTCTCTGTGCCTCATTTTCCTCATTGCAATGACAGCAATTACAGCAGTGCCTGACTGATTATGTTGTCGGCATTTAATGGGTTAATACATGTTATGCTCTTAAAACAATGCTTGACTTTAAATACAGGTTACTGTTATGAAGAAAAGGCCAATTGACTTTCCATCAGTAGGTAGTATAATGATATTATTCTGATGTAAAATATGCTAAATGGTATAAAGATATTTAAGGTCCCCAAGACAAAGTCTTGAGACACCTACAGACCTAAGGGTGATCAAAGACTTTTAAATAGTACAGCTCTCATGTCTTCACTAAGCTGTATTTCTTTGAGGGAAATGCAACAGTCTATTCTATGGCATTTTAATAAAGCTTTGTTCCTCACAGTTTAGCTTCTTAAAATGAAGGTCATAATTAGGGTGACAGAAAAAAAAACAGTAAGTAAACTATCACAAGAATTCACTGTTGCCATTATATTGGTTTTATTTATTTATTTTTTATTGTTATCCTATTATAGTTGTCCCAATTTATTGTTACTGTCTCCACTAACAGAACTTATTTAAGTTTTTCAAGTAAAGCTCTGATTAGTATTCAGCTCTAATCCATCTCTCCCTCTTCCAAGTACAATGCAGGCATTCAGTAAAATTAAATTTCTAACCAAATGAACAAATGTTGAGGTTTACATTTCCATTAATGTAGGTCATTAAATAATCATATATATATATATATTTAATTATTACCAAAACTATTTTTCCAGCTCCACTTGTAGAAAACTCATAGAGTCTTGACATAGAGTACCATCCCATGCTTACAATTCTCAAGCAAGTTGATACTAGAATCTACAGTATTAGCTCTTATTGGCATTTTTAGTTTACAGTCAGATAATTAGACACATATATACACATATATAAAATATTAGTCTGATTGTAAATGACATTTTGGTTATCAAGAGCAGACTCTATCATTTAATATTTTTAAGTATGCCAGAATTTTATAATGAATTTCATAATGAATTTCATATTTCCAAAAGTAAATGATCTATATTTTTACAAAGATAACACTTATCCATTGAGAGTTTTAAATTTTCACTGCAAAAGAAGTGGTCACATCTGAGAAAAGTAAAATTACAATCTGGAAGATAAACTAATTGTTAAATTCTTTAGCGTTATATCATGTTAATCAAGACATTTTTATTCTTTCTTCTTAAAGTTGATTTTTAAAGAGAACTAATGATGATAGTATCTAATGTATCCTAAAACGCCTATAAAATAAAATTTGTTTAGAGGATTAGATTTTTCCCTCTGATTTCGAAGATGTTTTCCCAAATAAGAAAATCTGTTTCACCATGTAATGAATATTACATTTCTAAATTCCACATTCATCTGAAACATTCTGCTTTTACCAAAGCAGATTTTGTACAATAAAGAGTACACTGTGTAATTTTTTCCACTCAATCCTTTTAAGAAGTTAGTAAAATCAATCTACATGGTCATCACACAGTTGCTCAGTATATTAGAATAGATCATACAGATAATTACTAGTTTAGTGGGAGATTGCTGATTGCAGGGGATTTAACTGTTTAAGCAGCCACATTGAGTAGAACACTTCACAGGTTTCGCTGCTGGAAATTTCACATAAATTATTTGTCAAACTAATTCTTGCAAAGCAAGCAGTCCAAAGTTTACACTAAAAGTTAAAATCTGCCCTGTAAGAATTGATTTCTTCCTCACAAGTTATTTTTGGCATAGTGATATAATACTTGATTTGAAAAATCATTTGTATGTAATGCCTAACTTTTAAAAATAATGTAGTGTTGATCGGTACAAATGTCATGTGAAGCTATTTGTATAGCTTTATTGTTAGAAACTTACTTAGTAATTTAAGGTAATCTCAGACAAGTTTCAAATGCATTTTACACGTCATCAAATACGTGAATTAAATTATCATGTTCTTTATTACAAACAAAAATCTAGACTTCTGCTGAATTATTATAAAGCAGAGTAGTTAACAGTCTTTGGCTAGTCCTTGAATCTCAGATTTCTTTTTAAAATATTACTCTTAGGTAGTCATTTTCCATCTTTTTATTAATCTTATATCCAATCTGAATTAGTCCTATTCATCTACTATAAAGCTGAATATTTCTGTTTTGTCAGAGTTACCTCAAATTCTAACCTTATAGTATACTAGATTATGTTTTTAAAGATTTTATTTATTTATTTTTATAGAGAGGGGAAGGGAGGGAGAAAGAGCGGGAAACATTAATTTGTGGTTACCTCTCTAGCACCTCCAAGTGAGGACCTGGCCTGCAACCCAGGCACGTGCCCTGTCTGGGGAATCGAACCTGCGACTGTTTGGTTCAAAGTCCGGTGCTCAGTGCTCTGAGCCACACTAGCCAGGGCTAACATACTAGATTCTATGAACTGTGTCCAATGTCCTGTCATCCAAAACTTAATAAGCATCCTCCTGTTTTAGCCTAACAAATAATACATTATATAAAATAATATTGATCCCAGAACTACATTCTGCCATCTAAGATTTAATATAGACTTCTAGGTCAACACTGCGTTCTTCACAAATATACATTGTTATATGTATAAACTACTTTAAAACAGGTGCACTTTGCTAATAATCATTAGTATTTCTAAAAGTTTTTGCTGTGATCTCTAAAGACCACAGTGTCCTCATTCCTGAGTCATGCTCTGACCAGAATAACAACAGCAAGTTGATGATGAATAAATGCATGAAACTGCTGGCTAGAGGAACAACCAAGGAGAGCAGGGTGATAAACATGATTGACAGTCACTATATTTATACCCATTTCACATCCTATATTTCAGACTAACTCTGGAAGCCTGCCCTCCCAAAAACTTCCATAGCTTCTTTTTTATATTTACCCTTCTTTCTTTTCTCTTTTTGTAAAATGATTTTCCTTTTCCTTCACTATATGCTGAAATGTTGCCTCTTCCATAAATCATTTTGATTAAAACACAAGTTCTGAATCAAGATTGCCTGGATATGATCTTTACTCCACCATTCACGACTGAGATCTGGGACAAGTACATTAAATCATTTTGCATTAATTTCCTCAAGTTTATCATGGGGATAATCTCTGAACTGTTCTAAAAATTAAATGAGTTAATGTATAAAAAAGACTTACCCATCCATATATTTCCATGAATTTCATTCTATTACCACACAAGTGTGAAGTTATCTGACTTCCCTAGGAACTCTTTTTCTACTTCTAAAGAAAGCTACTGAAGGACATGAGAAATCTAAAAAGCGGGGAGATGAAATTGAATTAAAATGTGTCCATGATAGTCTTGAAAAATAGCCACCTGGCTATGTAGTCAGGCTTTCATTTCTCAATCCGAATAGTTATGGGTTAAAGATACATCCATTTGTTTTCACCAAATTTTCACATGCATTTATTATAAAACTATATACAGACAAGTATAGTTACTAATAGAGAGGGAAATATAATGAAGATTCTATCCTCAAGGAATTGAAATCTACAAAGAGATGTTGACACATATGTAAATGTAAATCAAGGTGCAGTTCCTGTTAAAAGCAGCGTATAAAAGCTAAGAGTCTTGAGGAGGGAGTAGCAGTATGTTATTATTGTCCTTATCGGGAAAACTTTTAAACAGGAAGGTGGTCATGTATCTTCCTGGCTTTAAAGAATGTATTGAATATAAATAGCATGGGTAGAGGGTGGAGGAAGAAGGTAGCTTATACAGTTCAGCAGAAAATTGTGAGCTAAGGTGCAGATTGGGGAAATGTAAGATGTACTTGGGGTATATCAAAATATAGAGTGGCTGAAATGTAAAGTGAAGGTCGGTATGTGAAGAATGAATTGAAGGGTGACAAGGAGATATGAAACAATCATATTTTAAAAACAATTAGTAAAATGTGAACTATGAAGCCCATGAGAAATAGTACTATTATTTTCATGAGAAGGAGCAAAAAGTTAGTGAAATATGGAGGCAGAAAATAAAGTATTTTGAATACTAAAGAGAATTTCTTATTGACAGAATGTCATTATTAATAAGAAATAATAAGAAAGATGAATAAAGCTCTAAGGAGTCCACTATGAATTTCACTGATAATAGGAAGCCACTTCCTATGCATGAAGCAACATGATTATGTATTGAGTTATAACAGTTGAAACAGTTAAGACCTGGGAGTAATCTTAATGTAAAACATATTTATGAAAGTCAATATTTTAAAGTAAGATTATGGAGAATAAAAAAAATTGAAGACTTTGAATTAAATACAGTTTTGAAATACTTATACTAGCACCTAGTCCATCATTGGAAATAATCAATGAATGAATCTCCTTTGTGTGTTCAATCATACACATAAATTATGATTTTATAATTTCAGTATTAACTATTATGGTTATTTCTCTCTGAAAAGGTGCTCTCCATGCAGTAAAGGGGAACGGGGGAAGAAGGGGCACCGACAAGTTTCCCTTTGGGTTCTCTTTCCACTGAATAACTGAACAAGTCACTTCCGGTTTGCTTAGGCCTTTTCTGGTATGGTAAGTTTCACTCTTCTAATATTTCAGAGCACTATTTTAGTTTCTAAACACAAAATAATCTAGAGAGATTTCTGTTATGAAGAGAGAACTATTAAGATTTGAGCAACACTTTGTGCTATGCAGCTGGGGATTCTAACCGAGGCCTAAAATATTTTGTTACAATTCCAGTTTTTGTTTGCTCAGCACAGTTAAAAAATGTTTCCATGCCATGCTGATTTTTCTAATAAAACACACACTCCAAACTTTAATTAGAAAGTTAAATAGTCCAACCTTTATTATGTATATTTCAACTCATTTACTGTATCATCTTTTTTCTGTTTCAAACATTGTGAATGTTAAAATTAGGAAGAGCCACATCTGCAAATAGATTCATCAGAGTCCTATGCCATACTAGAAAAGAAGGTATGTTAGAATACAAATAAGAGATATACATGAATGTTTATAGAAAGTTAAAACATATATCTTCATTTTTGACAGACAAGATCTGCATATGTAAAACCAGTGTGAATTACAGAATTATAAATCATTTAAAGTAAGCGTGACTTTACAGTTTACTATGGGATCCATGCTTTCTCTAAGCAGTGAACTATATTACATATGAAGAGTTGTTTATAGAGTAGTTGTGAATGGGTGGGGATCCTAAACCAAGAGAATAAAAGGGCATTTGAATTGTGTGGTAAGTACAAAATGTAATATGCAGATAATGTATTGGGGGGGTTAAATGAAATTTAATTTTTTTAATTTTTTAATTAAAAACGAATTATTGTTGTTTAAGTACAGTTTTGTCCATTTTGCCCCCACCACTCCACCCTCCCCATTCACAACAGCATGGATGGATCTGGAGAGCATTATGCTAAGTGAAATAAGCCAGGTGGTGAAAGACAGATACCATATGACTTCACCTGTAAGTGGAGACTAATCAACAGAACAAACAAGCACATTAAATGTAACCGGAGACATTGAAGTGAAGAACAAACTGAGAGTGAACAGAGGAGAGGGGGTAGGGGAGATTGGGGGGTGGGAAAGAGAGGAAGGGTGATCAAGGAACATATATGCAGGACTCACAGATAATGTATTATACTATATTCGAAACCTATATAATTTTATTAACTACTGTCACCCCAATAAATTTAATACCTTAAAAAACAAATTTCTAAAACTTTTCTAATGTCATGTTCAATCTTAACACTTTATTGTAAAATGAAATAATTAAAGAAACCCTTTCTATGAAAAATAATGAATTAAATCAATACCAATTACATATCGGTGAGAGAAAAGAAATTTGATTTTCACGTGTTGCAAAATATAAAATTAGAGGCACTGTTACTCCATTTGCAATTATTAAAACTGCAAAGGTGAAATGTGTTTAATGTTCTTATGTTAGACTCTTACATTCCAGGGTATTTTATTAAGGTGGCTGGATGCTACAGAGAAATTTGGAAAGCCTAACAGCATATGTTCTCATTCTGATTTGATATGCACTAGTCACATAGCCTTAGGCAAGTAACATACAAATAATATATATACTCAATGAGGTTAATAACTTCCTTATGTGGGGATGCTATAAGCATTAAATGATAAGTTAGCAAAGTTCCAGTACAGCACCTGGCACATAGTAGGTGCACAATAATTGTTTTCCTTACTATTTTCTCTCTCTGCCACCCTAAGGATCACATTTCATTTCTTCCCATACTATTTAAAATTAGTTTTTATTTATGACTTAAATATCTGATAAACTGTAATTGGTTAATTTCTATCAATTGCTATGACAAACATAAAGTCCCTACCTTTACTGTGCAACCTATTCACTAAGGACTCAATGAAGAATTCTTCACATCCTCTTCCCTCCTTCATCAAACAGCAGTCATTTCCTTGGCACTGTGGTAGATGTTAACTCTATTAAGATAAACAGCATATGGTCCCTTCCCTTAAGAACCTCAGCCTCACCTCTAGTAGGAGATACAGGCATTCAAACAAATAATTAAAATATAATTAAATAAATTATCATTTTTTTAACTTTCTATTTTTTAAAATATATTTTATTGATTATGCTATTATGGTTGTCCCAAATTTCTCTCCCATTTACTCCCCTCCACCCTGCACCCCACCTCCCACCAGCATTCCCCCACTTAGTTCATGTCCATGGGTTGTACATAAAAGTTCTCTGGCTTGTCCCTTTCCTATACTATTCTTAACCTCCCCCTGCCTATTTTGTACCTACCATTTATGCTTCTCACTCCCTGTACCTTTTCCCCCATTCTCTACCCTCCACCTCCCTGCTGATAACCCTCCACGTGATCTCCAATTCTGTGATTCTGTTCCTGTTCTAGTTTGCTTAGTTTGTTTTAATTTTGCTATTTTTTAGGTTCAGCTGTTGATAGTTGTGAGTTTGTTGTCATTTTACCTTTCAAATTTTTTATCATCTTCTTTTTCTTAGATTAGTCCCCTTAATATTTCATTTAATAAGGGCTTGGTGATGATGAACTCCTTTAACTTGACTTTGTCTAGGAACCACTTTATCTACCTTTCCATTTTAAATGATTGCTTTGCCGGATAGAGTATTCTTGGATGTAGGTCCTTGTTTTTCATAACTTTGAGTACTTCTTTCCAACCCCTTCTTGCCTGTAAGGTTTCCTGGGAGAAATCAGCTGATAGTCTAAAGGGAACTCCTTTGTAGGTAACTGTCTTCTTTTCTCTTGCTGTTTTTAAGACACTCTCCTTATCTTTAATCTTGGGTAATGTAATAATGATGTGCTTTGGTGTGTGCTTCCTTGGGTCCAATTTCTTTGGGACTCTCTGAGCTTTCTGGACTTCCTGGAAGTCTATTTCCTTTGCCACATTGGGGATGTTCTCCATTATTGTTTTCAAATAAGTTTTCAATGTTTTGCTCTTCCTCTTCTCCTTCAGGCACCCTTATGATTCAGATGTTGGAACGTGTAAAGTTGTCCCAGAGGTTCCTCAACCTCTCCTTATTTTTTTGAATTCTTGTTTTTTAATTCTGTCCTGGTGGAATATTTATCTCTTCTTTTTGCTCTAAATCATTGATTTGAGTCCTGGTTTCTATTCCCTGTATATTTTTCTTCATTTCACTCTGCATAACCTTCAATTTTTCCTCCCTTTTGGGACTATACTCCAACTCTGTGAGCATCCACATTACCAGTGCTTTGAGCTCTGCATCTGTTAGGCTGGCTCTCTCTTCATTGTTTAGTTTATTTTTGGAGCTTTGATTTGTTCTTTCGCTTGGACCGTACTTTTTTTTTTTTTTTTTTTTTTTTTTTTTTTTTTTTTTTTTTTTTTTTTTTTTTTTTTTTTTTTTTTTTTTTTTTTTTTTTTTGGTCTCAGTGGGCCTATTACATTGTGAGGGGTGTAGCCTTAGGTATTACCCAGAGCGGGGCAACCCATGTCACTGCCTTGCGGTGCTGTATGTTGGGGAGGGGTCTGAGAGGGGACAATACCTCTTGCTTGGCTCTTGGCTGGCTTTCAGTCACTTCCTCCATTACCCACAAGCAAATTGGGACCTTGTGGGGCTGCTTCCCAGGCAGTGGCTTTGTGTACATTCTAGGACCCTGTGCATCTCTCAAACGAACTCTCCTGTGAGACTGGCAGTTTCTCCCACTGCTATAACCCCCCAGGTTTTTGCCAGTAGAGGTTTTGAGGCTTTTTTCCCCCCATGCCGGAACCCTGGTTTGCACCATCTCTCTCATTCCCTAGTTATTCCTCCCAGTTTATACGCACACAAATGTGGAACCACCCAGTCCTCCAACCGCAGCCTTGCCGAGCATCCTCTCCGCCCTGGCTGCCCATCTCCGCCCCTCCTACCAGTCTGGATGAATGTTTCTTCTTTAACTCCTTGGTTGTTGGACTTCCATACTGTTTGATTTTCTGGCAGTTCTGATTATTTTTTGTTTTTAAACTTGTTGTTGTGCTTCTTTTGGCTGTGCGAGCAGACAAAGTGAATCTACCTATGCTTCCATCTTGGCCAGAAGTCCTAAATAAATGATTGTTTAAATACATGTGAAATTTAACCTCACTCCATAATTTTACTGGGTATTCTTCAAATCATGCTAAATATCTGTATCAAATTGATTTCCTTACTGCCTGCTATTTGTTAAGCTATAAAATTAAGGAAACAAAGAAACACACACATTCTCTACAAGAACAGGAAGTATAGGAACCATAATGAAAGTCAAGCAGTTCTCAGCACAGAGCTATTGGTATAGTACTCTTTATTTAGTAATGTGACTTATGATAGAGACCCTTGTGTCCTACAATCTTCATTCCTTCGATGATGCAATCCTATGCATTTCATCTGGAATAATCACTCATAGGCTTCAGTATGCCCTTCTTTCACTCTTCATAAAGAGCTGACCTGGTACAGTTCAGTAAGTTACTTGTCTTTGAAAACTTAGAAAAAATACATGAAATAAAAGGCACAAAAATAATTTAGTGCATTTCATATCATGGACCTTGGTAATTGAGAGGGAAAAAACAAAAACACACTTCTCGGTAAAACACTTCTCCCAAAAGGGATACATTACATTCTCCTCCTTACATTGTCCATGGGCCTAATGTACCTCATTATAAAGTTTTCTGATCAGTTGAGAGAACTCTTACTTCACCTGGACTTCCAAGTCCAGAAAATAACCTTTCTAAGAATAATTACTCTAATTCTCAACTAAGAAAAAAGGTAAATAACAAATTAAACTATGACAATGTCAACCAATCACCCTTTGTTATAAAAACTTAATTCTGATACAAAGAGAATATGCTCCTAATCTTTAATCCTTTTCCATAATAAATGACATTTTATCCCTAAGTGTATCAAAATGCAAATGAAAACAGTCAACTCTGCACTCAGGACAATGATATAATATTCAATAACCAATCACTGAATAATTTGTTTTCAGCCAAAAATATTTCCTAAAATTCAGCCTGGAAACAATGAACTGTTATGCTTATTTTGTTGGTACGTTGGTTTATTTGTTTTGTTCAAAGTTAGAAAAAACTTAAGAGATAAATCACCTTGTAATTACTTCAACAAAGTGATTTATCATTTTCTTCTTATGCTACTTAATTTTGTCATTCACATAAATTTCTATTATTTTGAGTAGATAAATACTATTATGAAATTAAAATCTGAAAATAAAATCTGAAGTGAAGCTACATAATTTTCATTCAATAATAATTGCAAAGTTCCTCAAACTCAGTGACAAAAAATAAATTAAGAGGAAAAATTTCCCAATAGCCTTCTATCATTTTGGGTTAGAAGGACACCAAAAGGGGATAAAATTGACCTGTATTCAGCAAAACAAAACAAAAAAAAACTGTTTAATGAGAAAATTCTGACTGTAGTCTATAATACACAAAAATGTTGCAAAAGAATTGAGATGAAAATTAAGGTATGCTAATTTATAAAAATGTTATGATGACAGAAATCAGATCACTCCTGTTTTTAGCACTATCTCCAGGGCTAAGTCACACATAGTATTCACTAAATATCTCTTGACTGATTTTCCAGCCATTTCATAAGAGTTTTCATTCATCTGTTCAGTACCTCTTTATTAAATCTCTGATGGATTTATTAATCTATTATTATTAGCTAATTTTCTCATTATATTGTATATAAAATATATTTATAATAACAAGTATTCCTCACATTTTTTAGGTATTTATATGCAATACTTTTTAATTTTTTAAAAGACTTTATTTATTTTAGAGAGGCTAAGGGAGGGTGATAGGGAGAGAAACATCAAAATGTGGTTGCTTCTCCCACATCCCCAACTGGAGACCAGACCCACAACCCAGGCATGTGCCCTGATTGGGACTCGAACCAGTAGCCCTTTGGTTCACATGCCAGGGCTCAATCCACTGATCCATACCAGCCAGGGCTGCAAGACTATTTTAATAGATTAAATGTATTATTTAATTTAATCTCCACCACAAAGTTATAGAATACTTTATTTCCATTTGTCTGATGAGAACAATCAAAGAACAGATAGGTTAATTGTACTGCCCAAGGTTTCTAAATTAGTAAATGATAAAGCAGAGATGTAAACCCAGTCTCATTCCTCTATCTGCCCTACACTATTGCAAAGACAGGGGACCCTAACTCTGCCTGGATGTGATTTTTTAAAAATTATATGTAAATATTCTTATAGCTTGTTATTAGGTTCGCAGGGTATTGTATTATGCTTATATAAAGTAAAATAAAACATTTCTACAAAGACAAAAGTTTGTTTTCATTAATATTATATTTAAGATCATGTACTATTACTAGAAATAATATTAATTATACTCATATTTATCATACTATTATAACAGATAAATGTATTGAGCTACAAATTAAAAATAGAAAAGAATGAAAAGTTAATGAAATTTTTTCATTATTTATGTATCTTAAAATAATTGTCAATAACTTGTTCTAAATCTCTTTAAGTATGACTGTAATAATATTAAGAATGGTGGATAATGATTCAGTTGTGTTATTGAAGATATCATAGAAATCATATTATTTCTACACCAAAAAAAGTATACCTCTAGCCAATAAAATGTCCCTACAGAGGCTGAACATGTCTTTACAGATGCTAAAATAAAAAGGGTTACTTTGGTTCCTTAGAGGAATAAGTCTATAAGATAGGAGGATGGATAGATTAATTTAGTGGGAGAAAAATGGTATCTATTTTATATGGTTGTTTGAGGATTAAATAGTACATAATCTGAAATTTTGAGAATGGTCGTGTGTCTGTTTTCACCATTGGGGTTTGAGAATTCTGTCTGTGCTGCCGTTCAAGTGCACTTGATACTAGGCACTTTTCTTAAGCAAATAATATAACTTATTTTTCTTATAAGTAATACAAAAAACAAACCCCAAAGACTGACTACGATTATAACAATGTAGGAAAGATGTGTTTAGTGTGTATATTTACTGGATTTTATCCACTATAATTATTAACTCTTATTACATACTTACATGCATTAAGCATCTTTAATATTGCATTATTTATTGTGTTTTTCTACACCACTTATATTATTTCTAAAAATAAGTGTATTAACTTCTCTATGACATGGAGTCTGGATAAATACTATTGTCTGATTAGTATATACTTCATGAAAGTTTTTAAGTTAAATTTGAATTGGAAATTAAATTCTCTTTGTTTTAGGCTAATAGGGGATTAATAGAGAAAGCTAGATTTATCCTTTCAGATTTATCTAAGTATAGCATCTTAATCTGATTTTCCAGTACACCTTATTTAGTCCCCAATCCCAAATTAATTCTCCATTTCATTAACAATTTATTTTATTTAGCATTCTTTTGTTTTGATAACAATATGTGGTAGAGAACTTTCCGTATACGTGTGAGTGAATTCCTTGTTCATTCATAATCAAAATGTATATTCCAGGATGCCAGAGACGATTACTGGATTCAGGCTATTACAAATGCCTTAGTATTTTGGTATTAATTGCAAGATGTACACTTTTTAAGAACTTTCTATCCCTGACATAACTTCTTTTAAATATCCAAGATATTAGGAAATTTTAGATGTTATATTTTATAAATCTGTTTTATCTATTTTGCATAGCATGATAAGTGATTCAAGAATTTTTTACCCAAACATATGAATTCATACATATTTTCAACTGTGCCATATATATATATGTGCAAAACATTGTCTACGTAACTTTTATCCCACATTGCCAAGTTACCAAGTGGGGACTGCACATACAGTCAATTCTAATTATTTGAGGTAGTGATGTTCTATTAAGTTGCTGCAACCACTGAATCAGCACATACTGTACCATTGCTCCAAGGGGAAATAAAGGATTATGTTCCTGGGAGCCTCTGGTTACAATATTTTTGTCACCTGATCAATACATAACCTTGTTTTATGTGTGTTTCTGTTTAAAAATGCCTTAACATTTAAGGCATTAAAAATCATGATGACAACATGAGTTAAGGCCTCATTAACTCATTGAACTCAAAGCCAACAGCACTATAACTCATGCCATAATAAAATTTACCTAACCCATGTATTTTCTCCCTAAGACATATCACAGCCTTTGTACTGAGGAAAATGATGCAGCACTTCAGCATTATGCATGAGTACCACTTTAAACAGTGAAATCACAAACAGAAAGCAAAAAGAGTGAAAAATGTGGCCCTAAATAGACTGCAAAAATGATACTTGTTTATAATGTTTACAGTATGAGTTGAAAAAAGTGACAGAGTATCACTTGTCTGACACCACTCAAAATTTTTGCTGCTTTGTGCATGTGCACAAATGATTGTAAAGTGCCCCAATATTAATTTAGTTTTGCAAATGAATTATAACAAATTTGCAAATATGGTATCCACAAATAATGAGAATCAACCGTATGTTATCAGAATTTTCATGCTGGGTCATCTAGGCAAAAATTGTTTTCTAATTAAGAAGTGATTAGAACAGATTTTAAATAATGTATTCAGTAAATCAACCAAAATTATTAAAGCAATATATAGAACTAAAAGGGCTAGTAATGTTATTTTGATTGAAACAATCAGAGTTCCATCAGGAAAGGAGATTCTTCCATGTCACAAGTACTACTCAACTTTTGAGTCAATGATACAGTCACAGCACCATTAATAATTCATGAAAGATTACAGCACATTTTAATGTAATATGGCATAAATTTATACTTTAATAGTTTAGACAGATTTTGCAAAAAGTCAAATAGGCATCATTTTTTAAATCACACTTAAAATTAATATGGAAGAATAATATTATTGGCTCTCAGAAAAAATACGTTTTAAAATATTCATTTAGAAGACTCAAACATTAATTTTAAATATAGAAGAAATACTAATAGATGAATGAAACATTTTAACTTGGCATAAAATTATCTGCATATTCAGTGATGGAATATTTTATTGATATTTCATTTAAACAAAATTGCTCAGTACATATTCTATTAATCTAAAAGTAATTCTTAAATTGTAGACTCTAATATATGTTTTAAAAACTAAGTTTTAAAAACATAACACTTTCAACCTAAGTTTCTAAATGTTATTGAGACATAAATATGTTAAAAATTAAATCCTAAATGGAGGTAAATTTATAGGTTATGCAAATTAAATACGAGTTATAAAACAAGAAATCAAAATATTAATTATTTAATACCCTACTAATATTGTTACCAGAATTTGTCATAAAGTGCTCCCTTGAATTATTTAAATTCCATTTTTACAATGAAATGAACTACAGTTAATTATTGTAGCATAAAGTGCTTAATCACATTCAACAAAATCAAATTGATTTTATCTGTCCATTGCTTTTTTGCAGTAACTGAAACTAATGATCCTACTTCCAGTCTTTTGCTCTCTTCCACCAATTACTTTTTCTAAAATATAACCCTGACTAGGTCATTCTGATGCTTGAAACGATTCATAGACAACCCAATAAAATCCAAACTATTGCCAGTTTAAAAAAATCCCTTTATGATCACATCCATGTCTAGTATTTTGTTGCTGTTGTTGTTGTTTTGAGCAGTTTTTTGTGTGTTTTTTTTAAGGATTTTATTTATTTATTTTTAGAGAGGGAGAAAGAGAGGGAAGAAAACAATGACATGTGAGAGAAACATTGCTCAGTTGCCTCTCACATGCTGGCCTGAAAACCAGGCTTGTGCCCTGATGGGGAATCAAACCAGTGACTTTTCACTTTGGGGGACGATGCCCAACCAAAAGAGCCACACCTGTCAGGACTCCTTGTTTAGTTTTTAAGCATCACCTCTTGCTATGGCTCCTCTAAATATTATGCCCTAACAATAATGTAGTAACCTTAATTCACCCAAAACCACATCGTTTTATATCTCCATGCCATTCATTCTTATCTTAGAATTCCTTTTCTTTAAAGCTGCCTAAAGAACTCATTTAACAATCAGCTCAAGCATTGCTTTCTCTCTGAATCTTGACATGACCGCCTTGAGAAATGTGTTGATTGTTTCTCACTTTATAACTTTTCACGTCTATTTGTTGTTGCCTTTATCAAATAGAAGTAGGTTTCTAAAAGACTTAGACTGTTATTTATTAACATTCTTTACTTTGCATTATTTATTTTATAACTCAAATACTAGCACAGTGCTTATCACAAAGTAGATGATCAATAAATGTATGCAGAATGACAAAATGAAATTTAAAAAACACTTGTCCACTCCACACTCACTGTCAATCTGGTTTAATACAGAATACAACAGTGGTGTGATAACTCTTCACTCAATAAAGATTTATGCATAATAAGAGCAATAGGGAAACATTTTCATCAAACATATTAGGAACTCATATTACAAGGATTAAATATGTAGTGAAAAGTTCATCAAATATCACTAACTAAACTATCTCAAGCTCTTTTTTAATTTTAGATTTGTATATCATCTACTTTGAAAA
This sequence comes from Mormoops blainvillei, assembly GCA_004026545.1. NCBI lineage: Eukaryota > Metazoa > Chordata > Mammalia > Chiroptera > Mormoopidae > Mormoops > Mormoops blainvillei. The sequence goes on along the minus strand of PVJD01005331.1, from coordinate 16,230 downwards.
GACTTGAAACATTGTGTAAAAGAAATTAACAGCAGTCAAATATAAAACAGGTAACAGCTAACAAAGAATGCTTTTATTGGCCGGGCACTCTTCCACGTACTTTCTGTATTGATTCATTTAATTCTAATGGCATGAAATGATGTAGGTGCTATTTTCTCCACCCTCACTACAAACAAATAAAATGAAGACACAGAAGTTTAAAAAAATAAATAAAACAAAATACTTGCCCAAAATTACCCAGCCAGTATCTGCAAAAGCCAAAATCAAATCGAGTGGTCCCACTGCAGAACTCACGCTTTTTTATTTCCAGTTTTATTTTATTTTATTACATTTAGTGGGGTAACAGTAGTTAATAAAATTATATAGGTTATAAGCATAGATTTCTATGATTCATGGTCTGTGTACTGCATGTGTACCCACCACCCAGTCAAATCATCTTCTGTTACCATATATTTAGGCCCTTTTACCCTTTACTAATCTTCCATTCCTCTTCCCTCTTGTAACTACCATACTGTTGTCTGTGTCTGTGAGTTTTTATTTTATACCCCACGTATGAGTAAAATCATATGGTTCTTAGCTTTTTGTGTCTGATTTACTTCTCTTAGCATAATATTCTCAAGGCCCATCTATGTTGTCACGAATGGCAGGATTTCATCTTTTCTCATAGCCTAGTAGTATTCCATAGTATGTATGTACTACATCTTCTTTATCCAATCATCTATTGAAGGACACTGGTTATTTCCATGACTTCGTTACTGTGGATAGTGCTGCAATGAACATAGGGGTGCTCTCATCTTTGGAAAAAAAATGTTTTCAGAGCTCATGTTCTTAAGCACTACTTGACAGCCCCTCTGTCTCAGGTGAGAGAAAGATGAGGTATATATCACTATAACTTTGCTATGAACTAACAGCTAGACTTGAGCATTAAATTATAGTCTACTTTTCTTTGACTCATTGAAAATTCAAATAATTTTTGATTATTGATATCTTATTTTGGACCAAATACTTTACATATTATTCTATAAAACAATACTGTAAAATAGCATTTTAGTACATGGCCATGTAATAGAATCTTAATGAACACTATTTGTCAGCTAGATGAGAGAGGGGTATTGAGAATAATTTTAGTATCATTTTTCAGAAAAAAGAAAGAAGCAAATTTAATAACTTGTTCATTGTAAAACAGTAAGAAACTGCACCAGGATGGAAATTTAGATGTTTCAAGATATAATGACTTATTTGGTATAAAAGTTACACATTAAACTGAGTTTCAGTGAGTGTTTCTGTAGGTAATTAAACTCAAATGCCCCAAATGTTTTGCATTCCGATGTTCTAATTTACTATGAGGAATACAACTTGAAGTACCTAGAGAAACGAATAAAGAACACACCGATTCAATCCTCTCTCAAATACTTATTCATCCATTCAACAACATCTACTGCACCTTTTTTTATCAGATGCTTTTTTTAAGTGGCAGGGATCCTACAGCAAACAAATCAAACAAAATTCCTCCCTTTATAGCATGATCAGATATAAAATATATTTCATTTATATTTCATTTGTTATTTTATTCTAAATTTCATCACCATATTTTCTAGAAAGTGTGCTTGATTGCTACCCCATAATTTATTTTACATGTTCAAATTCAATGTGAACGACAAAACACATTTGCCAGTGATACATCAGATAAGGGGTTAATCTCCAAAATTTATACAGAACTTAAACAACAACAAAAAACAAACAATCGAATTTAAAAAAATGGGCAAAGGACTAAATAGACACTTCTCCAAAGGGGACATACAGATGGCCAATAGGCATATAAAAAGATGCCCAGTGCCACTAATCATCAGAGAAATGCAAATTAAAATCACAATGAGATACCACCTCACACATGTCAGAACAGTTATTATCAATAAATCAACAAACAAGTGCTGGTGAGGATATAGATAAAAGGGAATTTTTGTGCAGCGTTGGTGGGAATGCAGACTGGTACAACCAGTGTAGAAAACAATAAGGAGTTAACTTAAAAATATAACTGCTTTATGACCCAGAAATTGCACTTCTATGAATACATTTGAAGAAGACCGAATCACTAATTCAAAAGAATATATGAACCCCTATATTCATTGTAGCATTGTTTACAGTAGCCAAGATTTGAAAGCAACCAGTGTCCATCAGTAGATGAATAGATTAGGAAAAAAAAAAAAAGCTGTGATACATTTACACAATGGAATAGTATGAGAACATGGATGGACCTGGAGAGTATTATGCTAAATGAAATAAACCAGTCAAAGAAAGACAAATGCCATATGATTTCACTTATATGTGGACCAATGAACAAAATAAACTAACAAACAAAACAGAATCAGACTCATGGATACAGAAAACAGACTGACAGCTGTAGAAGGGAGTTAAGAAGCAGAGGGATTAGAAAGTACTGGGATTAAGGAAAAAAAAAAAGAGAGAGAGAGAGAGAGAGAAGAAAAGAAAAACCTCTCAGACAGACAACAGTATGGTGATTACCAAAGGGAAAGGAGGCTGGGAGAGGCAGGACTGGGTAAGGGGCTGGGGGATAAACGATAATGGAAGGAGACTTGACTTAGGGTGGCAAACACAAAATACAATTTATAGAGGAGTACAAAATGGGGAAAAAAAGATGTAGGATTGCTGTAAGAACAGATGTTAGGGAGATAGTTGTGAGCTGGAGCATAAAGTAGAAGCTTCTTGAAAGCGAGTGAGGCATGATATGGGTTTTAAGACATACGTAGAGAAAATGCAAAGATAAGAATTAGAAAATATGTATGGGAGTATCCCAGGGACAATAGGTTTTTTTTTGGTAGTACTGGTGCATAATGTTGGAAAACTAGAATAAAACCAAGATGGTTCATTATTTAATTCTGGAGTATTATTAAAATCATATTCTGTATCTGAAAGGACATTCACTTCACTTGGTTATATCTTTAAAAAAAGAAAAAAAGAAGAAATTCAATGTTATGAATATTCTTATGATATGCTACCATCTTTAATAGGTAAAAATATGACATAAATTTAGTAATTTCACACATATTTACTGATAGTTAAGTAAAAGCTTAATATTAGTGAGGTGTTCTGAAGTCTACAAAAGAAATATAAAATAGCACTCCTCACTCAAAGAAGTTTACATATGATCATGTGAAATACAAGATAAATACATTTTAAAAAATGGACAACAGTTAAGGACCAAAATGCTTAAAGTGGATTCAGTTTAAACAGGGAGAAAGAGAGAGGAGAGGAGAAATGTTGTTGCAGGCAAAGAATAATAGTTTTAAAAAAAGAATAATAAGTTTAATAATACAACCTAAAAAAGAGTCAGTTTTATTCTGATATCTCATACCTTTTTGTTACAAATGCCCCAAAGTTTTTATCCACTATTAGAGGTATATGTATTGATATCAGACATTACAAATACTTGATTTTATTAACACTACCTGTATTGTTAAATTTTTTAGTCAACTTGGCTAAGCTAGTGTTCCCAGTTGTTCAAATACCAGTCTAGATTTTCTGTGAAAGTACTTTTCGGATGTGGTTAACATTTAAATTAGTAGACTCTAAATACAGTAGATTACCTTCCATAACATGAGTGGGCTTCATCCAATCAGTTGAAGGTATTAAGAGCAAAGGTTGAGGTTTCACAAAGAAGAAAGACTTATCCTCAAAACTGCAACATAGAAACTCTACCTGAGTCTCTATCCTGCCTGCTTGTATTACAAATTTCTGACTTGTCAGCACTCACAATCCCATAGGACAATTCCTTAAAATAAATTAAGCTTGTTCCTTCCTTTCCCTCTCTCTTCTGATGGATAAATGGGTGAATGGATGGGTGGACGGATGGATGGATACATAGATGATAAGTAGGTAGGTAGATAGATGATAGATACACAGAGTATACACATGTAAAGAGGATATATACATATATGTGTGTACCTATTGATTCTCTTTCTCTTAAGAACTCTAATAAGCTATCCTTAATTTCAAAGTAATTGCTTTTTTTCTCTAATTAGTAAGAAGGAAACTAAGTTTAAGCCTCAACATATACATGCATCTTATGATATTCAGACAACACAGATATAACTTGTTAGAAACAAATGCCTGTTTAGAAATGTAGCTGCTACTTTGTTTAATTAGGGACAATAAAACAAATCCACATCTTCAAATAACAAATAATCAAATTTAAAAGAAATATGAAAGACACACCAATGAAGACTATCTACTTTCCTATTTGTCGTTGTATCTAAAGATACAGCATACCTAGCATAAAATATTCTTTAATAATCTCAAAATCCTGTAATTCCTTTACACATTAGAGTGCTTAAATAACAGAAAAATAAACTTAACTGTGAAATTATTTTGTCCATCTTTATCAGAACTTTTACAGTGATTACATGTCGTTTTTGACATAATTAATTAAAGTCTTGGGCACTAAAATATATTCAAAGCAATATGGAAACGAAGAAAAGAACATAATTTTCCCTGCCAGCAGCAATCTGCAATAGGGCCACATCTACACAGCCTAAACAACTCACCCCCACTGGGAAATAGCAACCTCCCCATTACGGGGATGGCATTATTTTTCAAGATGCTCTGCTTCATAGCTGCTACTCAGCATGCTATGCATAACTCTCCAGATAAATTGAAGGAACTGAAAGATTTATGAACTCATGAATTCTTTTCCTGTAGGGAACCCCAGTCGAATTCACTAGAGGATTTCTTATGCTTATATGAGGCTCCTTTGGCAAAATAGAAAATATGTAGAAAGAGTAATGGGACATTAAAATTGACTCCTATTTACTAGAAATTCTCTTATGACTGTGTACAAGAATGAGTAGCCTAGGACCATATCATATCTTGCTAGGTCATCCTATATCTTAAATGGGGGTATATTATGTACTGCTGAACGCTGTACTTTTTCTTTATCAGTTTTCCATTGATTTTTTTGAAGCAAGGAATTATTTTAAATAAAAGAATCTTTATTCATTATTTATTTCTTATTCTAACTATGAATTATTTTTATCATAAAGTTTAGATTAGCAATATATTAGTAGATAGTAATTGTTAAATATTTATTTCACAAACATATATATTCAAAAATAACCAAAAAATAAAGGACTAAAAAAAACACACTATTTTGTTTGAATAATATAATTATGTCCTTATAATGAAACATTTAAAAAAATATTTATTCATAATAGTTTTTCTTTGCACTAGAAAATACAGTCCAGCCAAACTTATTAAATTACTTCCTCAACAACTTGATTACAGAAGAGAGATTTATTTAGAAAAATTTCAGCACATTATTTTGAATTTTGTAGCTATCATGGTTTTTGGCTTACATATAACTAAGTATAAAAGCACACTTTCTCATTACCACATTTTATTTGAGTCTTCCCAGAGCATCCATTTGTGAATTTTTACATTAAAAATATGTGCAATCTAAACTCTTAGCTGTTTGTCTAAGAAAGCCAGTGAATTTATTCGAGAATTATTTTAACACTGTAATTTTATAAGTCCACCTCGGGGTTCAAAAGCCATTTTGAACATTAGTGTATCAAGCTCTAAGGCCATGACTTGGGTTTTATAAACTCAAGTGTTGGTTAGCAACTCTAGCGCATGCCTGTAACACATTTGTTGATTTCTCTTCTTCCATAATTAAGTTCTGTTACTTTAAAATTCCCATGTAAAGTTAACTCTATAATTTTTTAAGTTTTTTAAAAATATTTTATTTATTTATTTTTAGAGAGAATGAAAGTGAAGGAGAAAGAGAGACAAACATCAATGTGTGGTTGCCTCTTACAACCCCTCTACTTGTGGCCTGGCCGCATCCCCGGCATGTGCCTTCACTGGGAATCAAAACTGTGACCCTTTGGTTCATAAGCTGGCACTCAAGCCACGGAGCCACAGAAGCCGGGGTTTAACTCTATCATTTAAATAGTATTAATTTACCTTTAAAAAAATTGTGTCTGTATGTTTGCATGTGTGAGTGTATGTGTGTGTGTGAGAGGAAAGAGAGAACATGGTTTAAATACAGTGTTTCTTTAGGTACTCCAAATTAATCAGAATGAGCACTCATTTGGGGGTCTACAGATAGAACTCCCTAAAAGTAGTATAAAATCTATAGTACATAGCAATGATTTTCAAGCTTTTTCATCTCGTGGCACACATAACTAATTACTAAAATTTTGTGGCACACAAAAAATACACTATATTTTGTTCCAATCTGACAAAAAGATAGGTATAATTTTGATTCATTCACACTGGACAGCTATATAGATATTGTTGTGTTAACTACTGTCATTTGTTTTAATTTGACAACCTAAGGGAAAAGAGGTCAGTGCCCCTGACTAAATTATCATGCTCTAAAAGTTGTTGCAGCATACCGGTTAAAAATCACTAGTATATAGTACACAACCTCACACCATTGAGTTTGGACCTCTGATTATAAATGGTTACATTTAGGGCAAAGTAAAATTTTCTCAGTTCATAATTCAATCACATTGCTAAGAAACAATAAAATCAGTAGTGCCTGCTTAAGATGGGTATACATTTGTATTTGTTTCTTGTTGCTGTTATGCTTGTTTTTATTTTACAAGAATTTATTTATATATTTATTTATTTATTTATAACCTCAAGCAATAGTTAGGCAAGCATAAATACTGGGCAGGTTTCATGTAATGGGTGCATTGACTATTACAAGCCTAAATACATGTAGATTTTTCAAATTATCTGAAAATGTATGTTCAGAATTTATACTAAATTTGTCAGACAGTGTTTTTTGTTGCTGCTATTATTGTTTAAGATATTGCACTCTAATTCTCCACTGCTTCATCCATCACCTTTTTCTCATTGTCAACAAATAATCTCTAATAGTCCCATTTCCGCTCTATCTCTTTCGAAAATGCTTGAAGAATGGAAAAGCTCATGTTAGAATGCTTTGAGGACTCCCTAGGAAATCCTTCCATCTCATTAGGCTTGATGCCCAGAAGTTCAGAAATGAAAGTCATACAATAAATTTCAGATCAAGTCATAAAATCAGAATACTTTTATGGAGTGACAATAAGACTGAAGAGGGATTAAGTAATAAAGCGACACCCATTTTCACTTCCGTACATTATTCTTTCTGCCATATCTTGATACGTAGCCAAGTACAGGTCTTTTCCATTCAACTACAGAGGCGAGCATGGAGACACAGGAACATAGCCTTGGAAGAAGTGGTATACAGGAAGTATTCATGCAGGAATAAACAGGTATTCATACAGGAAGAAATGAAGGCTAGGACACTGGGTTACTAGTATAAATAAAAATGCGATATCTATAACATTTCAAAATCAATCCAAATTGAATAGACGTAAAAAATAAGTACAGGGAAATTAACTCAATATACTTGTATACATCTTTAGTTGGAATCATTAGAAATATTATTTGGATAACAGGATATTAACAATAGACATAATATCAAACATAATGAATGTGTTAGAAGAAAAATTGGGAGAGACACTAACTGAAGCTAAAATGCAAGGTTAATTCAATATGAAAGTTTTGAATGATAGAATTTTTTTAAGTCCATCATTCTAAAAATAAGTGAAAACCTAAATTCACCTAACCCAAATAAATTTCCCAATTAAGAATTATATTACATTTTCTAATGGAACAAAGACTAACTTATGTTTGCTTCTAACCCAAATTGTGTACCACTTCACTTTGAGGTGTCTATCCCATGGATCCTCCCTTTCCTCTGGGTTTATGTATCATGTACTATCTTCATATTTGCTATGTAGACTTTCATGGATGTACTGCCTATTGCTACAAAGATTCTCCTAATGATTCTTGCCAGGTGTCTCAGTTGATTAGAACATCACCCTTACATGCCAAGATTGTAGGTTCAAACCCTAGGCAGGGCATATTCAAGAATCAACCAATAAATGCATAAATAAGTGGAACAACAATGAGATGTTTCCATCTCTCTCTCTCCCTCCCTTTATCTCTCTCTGTCTCCCCTCACTGTACCTTCCCCTCTCTCTCTCAAATAAATAAATAAAAATTAAATAAAAAGATTATTCCATTGAACAACATTTTTATAATGTTCCCTTAATACTTAGTAGAACTGTGTGTATTTAAGAGGCACTTCAAGAATCCTTGCAGTTTGGATGAAATGAAGAAAGAACACTGCTCTTTCAAGCCATGTGGTGATTGCTAGGGGGAAGGGGTATAAAGGGGCTAAATGGTAATGGAAAGAAAATGCAATAAAGATTAAATTTAAAAAATTAAAATTCTGAAAGCTTTTGTGTTTCAAAAATGATACCTTGGCTCCCAATTCATGTATACATAAAGAAAAATCATTTTATTCAGCATATGGCTCACCATGTTTTAATAGTCAGTAAAATGTTGATACATTTTATATAAAGTGCTGTTTTATTTTCCCATTAAACGATACTCATTCTTTCTTTTAAAAACTTATCTCCTCCCTTTTTTTCTAGAGAATTTTCTCAGAAATATGGCCATTCTTATTTATTCAGACGTCTCCTTAGAAGGCTTATATATCTAACTCCATAGATGCAGCAAAATGCTTGTATTTTTATCAACATTTTATATAGTCTTATGTTTTTTCCTCATTATCCACATTAGATTTTCTATCTTCTCCAATGCTCAGACAATCTTTCACTATGTCTGTTCGTTCTATTTATGATTCATCACAATTATATGAAAAATAAATCAGTGATCAGGTCCATTTTTGTCTAGAAAGTACAGGTAATTTGAATGCTCCCCTTGGGCATTAAGCCAACATGCACACCATTAGGAACAGAATTTTATTTAAGGCTGAAGTAATTGATTTCACTTACAAATGATCTGAATAAAATAATAGCACAAATGATAATTCCATTAACTTAATAAAAACCAATTATTTTATTTTCAGCAAAATGAAATGACAGTTAAAAAGCTGGTACATAGTAGGTGCTAAATATATACTTATTGAATGAATAAATGATTTTCCAGAACACAATAAAAATTATCAGGACACATGTTAACTTGCTGCAGATATTAATGTACCATCTGATTCATGGATGGTACTTAAAATTTGCTCATTTAAGAATATCCGCTATGACTTATCAAAAATATATATTAATTTTAAAACATAATACTTTCATGCTAATGTAGTGAATACTTATAATTTTTCTCAAAATTAAATAATAGCTTAAAACTATACTAGAGAGCATTCTAGAAGTTTATATGTTGTGCTTTATATGGTAATTAACTTATTAATAAAAATAACCTAAACAAAATCATTAAGAAACATATATTTTATAAAATAATGCACAGCATCTGTTTTGTTTACACCTATACTATCACCAAAACATTAAGTCTTAGTAATTTCCAATTTAGGTCAACAACTGAGCATGCATTGCACATACTGACTAGATTTTAACCTTTTCAACTGACGAATGTTCACTAGATGATAATTAGTATCTGCTAAATGATCTTCAGACTAACATGATATCATCAAGAAATATCACAAAAGTGTTGACACAATGTTCATCCAGCTGGAGATACCAAACAAGTCTGTTTTCACTGCCATTTACTGTAAATTTCAACTCTACCAGCTGGTCAGATACTTTTCTTTACCACTCTCAACAGAAGAAAACAAGAATGTACTTTTTGCTTGCTTGTTTGTTTGTTTGTTTATCTAACTGATCTAGTTTAAAATTATAGTTTTATAGGTAGAAAGTATTCATTTAAAATTAAAGTTGAATTATGAATTATAATTACTCTAACCATGCCACTTCATTACTTTATACATGTCAAATACACTTGTTTCCTAACATCTATTTCATTATCGCAGTTCACAGAAGAAAAAAAAAAGCTAAACTTTATGTAAAAACTAGAATATACACTCTGTGCATAAACAAAAGTTTTAGTTTTATTTACTAGTTTTAATCAAATTTTGTTCACTTTATTAGATTAATGATACAGCTTAACTATGAAATCTGAATTTATATTAAAATAAATATAATGAAAATGGAATGCATATAAAATCTATGTATACTGAAGTAGTTAACTAAATACATTCTAGAGTAAACCAAGCCCTCTTTTAAACCCAAACTAAAATCTGTGGTTTAATTTCTTTAACTGTATTTTCTTTAGATAAATGGATAAGAATAGATCACAATAACATTTCTTAATTTACAAGGTTGGGTAAGTAGTAAATGAAAGAATAAATACAAGTATAAGTTGATTTACATAGTTCATGACAAATAGGAAACATTTAATAAAGGGTAACATTATCCATATTGTTTTCATAGAAATATAAATATTCTGGGTTTGCATCATGTGATCTGAACCATGACAAGACCAAATAAATTGTTTTAGGACTAGGTTTAATCAAACTAATGTTTGCAATAGAAGGAGAGTTTTATCTCATTTGTAATAAGAGGGAGGTTTACTATTTTATTATATTCCATAGCAACATGTTGTCATTTTTCAACACAACAAATCTATTATAGAAAGTGGGCTTATACATAGATTACATCTCATTACACCCTTCTAAAGGGTAAGTATTGTGTCTATTTAATGCACCCCTACAAGAACAAACATGAGTAAGCCTAATAAATGTTCTTTGACCATAATGAGGTACAAATAAAACTGCTCTTTTTTTGTAGCTCTCAAGCAAAATTTCAACACAGGAAATGTTTATCTTTTGTTATTGAATGTGAAACAATAAACTTTTATTGCTTTTATTCCTCATTTCTCAGTAGCAATTCTTCCAAGTTTTCCCACATGCTCTTTGTGTTTGTGGATTTGTTTTTTCTTTGTATTTAGAATGATTTTCTGAAATAAGTAGTTATAATTGAAATTAAAACAATAATAATAATAGCAGTAATATCAAAAACCTATCAATTGCTTACACTGTGTCCTATGCTAAACTGTTTCATGTAAATTTCCTCTTTTTATCCTCATAGCAACTCTAAGTACAGATTAATTCCCATTTTATAGATAACAAAACCACGTTTTTGAGAGGTCAAGTGAACTGTCTGAACACCCAATAGGTAGGACGTCAATGAGTCTACATTGGTCTGGCTTTGAAATATATGGACTTAAAAACTGTACTTCTCCAAAGGGTGTTTCTATAAAGATACCCTTCATGCTTGGTTTCACTGAAAACCAAGATTTGATTATCTATTGGTATGAAGAATATTTTTGAACAGGAACTTTCCCCTTATCCATTCAATTATATGATCTACATTAGCAAACAGCATATAATAACTTACTAATGATTACTATGTATTCACTATGCACCAGGCACTGTTTTAAGTAATTCACAAGTTTTATATAAGTAAATCCTCATAACAATGCTCGAGAAAATGTGCACCATCATTGACACCACTGTATAGATCAGGGAATATGCACAGAGAGTAAGCAATCTGTCCAAAGAATCCCATGGTGGCAAAGTTGTGATTCAAAACTAAGCAGTGTGGTTCTAGAGATGGCACTATAACGCTATGCTCCTGTTACCTTGTCAGGTACTCCTCACACTACTAGCCCCAGTGAAATGCACTGTGAATGAAATATACACTACTTAAAAAGTTACTCAAACTGGAAAATAATATTTTAAATGCATTCCAGTCAGAATTCAGTGCAAATTCATACTTGACTCAGTATTTCTTCATACAGTAAGGGAACCAAGATTCTTAAAAGCTGATATTTGTGGGCAGATTGGGGAATTATATTCCTTTCTGATAAGTGAAAGAATTATAAAAACTAGTCTGGAAGTAAACTATAATTAAAACAATCCTTGTGGATTTAAAAATGATCAATTTTAAACACAAGTTTAAAAATTAAATATTTATGCCCTGGCTGGTGTAGCTCAGTGGACTGAAAGTTGACCTGAGAGCCAAAGGGTCGCCAGTTCAATTTCCCAGTCAGGGTACATGCCTGGGTTGCGGGTCAGGTTGCCAGTAGGGGGCGTGCGAGAGACAGCCACAGATTGATGATTCTCTCCCTCTCTTTCTTCTCCCTCCCTTCCCCTCTGTCTAAAAAGAAAATAAATGAAATCTTTAAAAATATCTATTAATAAATAAAATAAAAATTAAATGTTTGAGCATGTTGACGTCACATTTCTGAATGATTCAGAAAAACTGTAAGTTATAAGTATAACTAATAGCATAACTGATATAAGATGATGGGTTTTGTTTCATACAGTGAGATGTATTTTAGAAGAATTACAAATAAGTATCTCATAAAAATATCTGAATATTTTTATCCAAGGAGGAAAACTCATGTTTCACATTAATGACAAAAGTAAACAAGGAATATTCACAATTAACATGAGCCTAAATAAATGACTATGGAAACATACAGCTTTTTGCACTACTGTTTTACATATTTATATTTGTGGTCATTTAAATCTATAACCAATTTGGAGACCAGTATTGTGACTTCGGCACTTAGCATTAAAAATATCCTCAATTTACCCTGGCCGTTGTGACTCAGTGGACTGAGCACCAGCCTACAAACCAAAGGGTAGCTGGGTTGATTCTCAGTCAGGGCACATGCCTGGGTTAAAGGTCAGGTCCTCAGTATGCGGTGTGAGAGAGGCAACCACACATTGATGTTACTCTCCCTCTCTCCTCCCTTCCTCTCTGTCTAAAAATAAATAAATAAATAAATAAATAATCTTATAAAAGTAAAGAAACCACTTTCTTAAAAAAAAACCCCTCAATTTGATCACCTTTAAAAATAAAATTAGGTAAACATAATGTATGTATGTTTTTCAAACTATGTTATACAGAACAGTGAGGTAAAAAGATACTTCAAAAAAATACAGATCAAATAGTTTTTGGAAAACTACATATAAGGTGAAATGAATATGTAATATTTTCATGTTTAATGCTAAGAAGGCCTGTAATTAAAATAAAAAACACACTCATTTCTACAGCTTAGGTTTTTTCTTTCAGTAAAATCTTACTAAGCACCAGCTGTGGGTCAGGCCCCACTTTGGCCCAGGAGTTAAAGTTGAGTAGGAAACACACAAAGTTCCCACTTTTACATAACAGTCGTGAGAGAATGACAACGGGATGACTACATGAAGGAGCACATCAGAGGGGGGAAATCAGCATGGCACATCCGAACCCAGCAATTTTGCCTCAGGGTCTATCTACCCCAGATAAGTTCTTGAGGAGGGCAGGTTCCTAAGGAGGCAGATTAAGGTCTGTTGAGGCCCCGGGCACAGAAGAAAATATTTAAACATACTATCAGGTTTTACCGCCCGATCATAAACTTGTACGTAATTAAAATTGCATATATGAAACCAAGCTTGGTGTCATTAGAAAAAAGTGTAAAGTTGGGGTTTTGCAGGGCCCTTCAGAAGTCGGGGCCCAGGGTGTGGGTCCAGTGTGCCCACCGTTAAATCCGCCTCTGTTTCAAGCTAAGACCTAAATAACAGGAATAATGCTAGAATACTATTTCACTTACCTACAAGCAAGTTGGGAAAATCAAGTGCAATACTATATGTGAAAATAATGAGTCTCTATAAAAGGCAAGTTGGTGAAGTAGGCTGGGAGATAGGGCACAGATCCCCTAGTCCTGGGAGAACTGAAAGCGCTCTTGAAGTGAAAGTAAGCTCAGATAGCATTTATATTTTTGTAGCCAAGAGACATCCAGATGGAACATTCTGGGAGAAGAATAGTTTGTCCATTACCTTCTTCCATAGTAGAAACCTTGATTTCTTCCCTAGTCATTTTGTTTTCCTACCTGGATAGATTTACCTGCCAGATTATAAACTCCTTGAGAACTGGAGATTTATTTTTGTCCCATTGGATCCCAAAAACCTAGAATAATGCCCTTACATATTAAGTACTCAAGAAACATTAGTTATATCAATAAATGACTATCATCTGCCTTAAAGAGCAAGATGTAGTTTCTTCTACCCTTTATAAGCAGTAATTTTAAAATGTAATTTTAAGTACTCTCCATGAACGTGGAGTAAAGGTGCTCATTAGATAGGGGTACATTATTTGAAGACATTAACTCTCTAAAAATTTCCCCATAGCATATTCTTTAGGAACATATTATAACATAAAGATCATACTGGTCAGTTAATCAAAAAGTAATTTATAAGGTACACACTCCAAGTATTTTGTTTTCACTTGAATGTGTATATTCATATGCCAGACTGAAAAACTTAGGCAATTTCTGTTGTAGGCAAATATGACTACTGACTAAAGTTTCACACTGTCTTTCTTGTACCATATAATGTTCCAATTAAGATTACCAGATTTTTAGTTTCTGGTTCTTCAAAGTGGAATGAGAATTTAAAGACATTTGTGAAGCATTCTGAGGGTAGAATACATCTAGATTTCATTTTCCTATAAATATTTTACAGTTACCGTATCTACATCTAGTTAAATACAATTACTTTTAATGATTACTTTTATCAAAGTTTCTAATGCATTCAACATTGTTTTTGTAAAAACAAATTTCTTTTCATAACACTCATCTTTTAACTGATTCTGCTAATCTCAAAATTCAACTGACAAGAAGAAATGTCATGTATATATTAAAGAGACATGTATTGCATGCTGTGGGCACCAGTTAGAATTTTTTACAGGGAGTAAAGAGTGTTTTTCCAATATAGGTCAGTTAACAGACCTCCTTTTGTATTAACATTATATAGATTAAAACCATAACACCATTTGGGGAAATGCTGATCAAGAGTGATCCAAGCACTCTATAATTCTACTAGTGGAAATTACCTACACAAATTTAAAGTTTAATTTTTCCAAAGGTGATGTTCAGTGTTCTTTTACATTCAAATATTTCTTCCTTTTTTTTAACAGAAAAGGGAAGAAAAGTCTGTTGCCAAAGTTAAATATTATATACTAATAAAAAACTTAAATATTTTTAAAAATTAGAACTTTAGATGACTGTAGCTAGTCAAAACAAAAGACAAAAGAGACCCTGTAGAGTTTAAAGTTGTCTTTACTTGAATACTCTTTTGTATTTCTTGATGACTGCTATGTAAGCAGTACTTTCTGCAAAGAATTATCTCCCTCTGACTTCCTAATTGAGATGATTAACATAATTTCTCCATTGTACTATTGGCTAAAAAAACAGCATTAATAGATATTTGTCCTTCCTGGTAATTGTTTTAAGATAGAGAGTGAAATAAAAGAAGCACCAAGGTGAAAAAAGAAAAAAGAAATGACAATGAAAAAAGAAAATGGCAATAGTGAAATAGTGAGAAAAGATTACATAATTATCACTTCATCATTCCTTCCCTAATGTTTGTTTTCTTTAGTGATTTCATTTCTTCTTCGAGTTTTCCATTATTTATTCTATGTACATTTATTCAGGGGAAACGGGTAAAGTGTGATGGGGAATGAAGCACAAAATAAGATAAAGTGGTCACTGGAAATCAGAGGTATCACTAGCTCTGAGAGGTATATT
The DNA here is from genome assembly GCA_004026545.1 of Mormoops blainvillei. Lineage (NCBI taxonomy): Eukaryota > Metazoa > Chordata > Mammalia > Chiroptera > Mormoopidae > Mormoops > Mormoops blainvillei. The sequence continues at coordinate 756 of PVJD01005331.1, read as the reverse complement.
CAATATGGAGACCAAAACGAAGCCAAATGTTCTAGAGCCCCTGTAAAATAAAATAAAATATTTAACTCTGAGTATTTTATGACTTTATAATCAGAAAATCAAAAGAAAAGCATACTGAACAAGAACTCAGACAAAGTCCTAGTCTAAGGTTTGATATTTATAAGACATAATTATAGTTCATAACCAAGAACCCTTTAAACATTTAAGCCTGTGTTTATTCATTTGAATAACTGGAATTTCAACAATTGTCCTGCTTTTCTCATATGAATGGTGTGATATTTCTCATAAGAACAACATGATATTTCAAGATACAATTATAATTTTATAATTATAAAAGAAATATGTTTAAATTTTAATTCAATGCTTATAAGATTTATAATCATATCTTGATTTCTACTATAGTGGGATTATCTACAGTTTATTATTAAATTATAAGAGACCCTATTGAAGGTTTTTAAATATAGAAAAATAAATAATAAAAATGATTAATTATATTCTATCAACATTTTCTTTGATTTCCATTTTCCTACATGTCTTTTATTGCTTATTTTCCAAATTAAAATGGTATATAGGAGACCAAATTGTTTTATGTTGTTATATAAATTTTGTAACTATTTATTTTTAATAATATTTATGACTTAATTACTTTAATAATTTAAATTATGGACATTAATGACACACATGAAACATTTAATAATGTAGACTTATTTGAGGATGACATAACCATCATTCCAAATGCCAATATTTTACTTCTTA